>CM037855.1:186713878-186785097 GCA_021234595.1 Delia radicum | reverse complement strand
AAACATTCCAGCTTACAAAAATTGAAAAATAGGTGTTTATATATATAAAGGGTGTCCCAAGAAAAGCGCAGTTTTTAAATTTTAAATAAAACACAGATATTTAAAAAAAGTCGTGAAACTTTATTATATCGTAAAGTAGACAGAATGAGGTTATGTATGGAACATATATCGTGCAGATGGCCGCCGCGACTTTGCTGGCATGCACGCGATCTTTTAATGACATTTTCAATGACCGTTTTGCATGAATGCTGCGGTATTTCATTAATGCAGCGTCCAATTTCCTCTTTTAAGGCTTGATTCGTCATCGGCTTATTCGCGTAAACCATCGACTTCAAAAAACCCCAAAGAAAAAAATCTAATGGTGTTAAATCGCACGATCTAGGCGGCCAATTCTGATCTCCAAAACGCGAAATAACACGACCGGGAAATGATTGAATTGTTTCTCTGGCTGTATGACATGTGGCGCCGTCTTGTTGGAACCACATGCCCTCCACATTCATTTCTTCAATTCTAGGCAAGAAAAAACTGGTTATCATTTCACGATACCGAACACCATTGACTGTTTGCGCTTGACCTGCCTCATTTTCATAAAAAAAAAGGTCCAATGATTCCTCCAGCCCAAAAACCACACCACACAGTGACACGTTGAGGATGCATTTGCTTCTCGTGAATCACTCGAGGATTTTCCTCACCCCAAAAGCGACAATTCTGCCTATTGACGAAGCCATCAAGATGAAAATGGGCCTCGTCACTGAAGATAATTTTATCGGCAAAATCAGCATTTTCATGTTGTCTCTCCAATACCCAATTAACGAACTCCCTTCGTTGTTCATTCGTGTAGCGCTTCATTTTTACTAACCTCGTACCTTCTACTAGCAAACAATAACAATTGTTCAAATGTCAAACAATGACACTTCGAATGCTGCCAGATTTAAAATTGCGTTCTTCTTGGGACACCCTTTATATGGTGCCATATGTATAATACAACTTAAGCTATATTTATATATGATATTAAATTATGTAATATATATTTAAGTATGATTCCATATATGACACAATATTAAACAATAGTTTTAGATATGATTATATATCCATCATCATTAATATTTGTGTATTAGATAGTATTATATATATTTATATATAATCCCATACATCAGTATAAATGCTTCAGATGTCTTAATTATTTTTCTTTCTTTTTTTTAATTTTATTTAAAACTATATATGTCATGGGCTTTAAACAAATCCAATTTAATCTCAAAATATCTTATTTGAACCACAAAAAATTAATTATATTTTTGGATCGGATTATATCTAATTAGACCTAAATTATTCCCATGGGATATTTGGGATCTATCAGGATCTTAAATAAGATATTTTTGAGATCAGATTTGATATAATTTGATCCAGTAATATATTTAAGGGATTTAATCGGATATTACTGTACACCATAACTTTGAGATAAACTTGGATAAAAATAAATATCGATCTGTGTCAAATGAGATCTGATTTTGTATTTGAGACATAACTTTTTTGATCGGGTAGTTATTAGTATGACATTATTATACATTTTTAGGTACTGTTATTTAAAAAAAATAAAGATATACACTCAGGGAACTTCTGCTTTAAAAATACGTAGTTGTTTGGGTTGTAATACAGTTTCTTTATTTTTAATGTAAATGTCAGTCATTTGTAGAGCAAATTAAAATATTTACTAATCTTGTAGTTCATTTAAAAAAACAACTCACATCAAATGACTGTTTTATGATTTACATTAATTTTTTACAGTTGTTTTTTGTTATTTAAAAAAATAAATATATATAAATGTTCGTATATTTTTTACTACCATTTTTACTACAATTGTTAGTCATTTTTTGAACATTAAAAAACAAATGACAATGTAAGTTGAATTTAATGAAATGTAAGTCGTCCTTTTTTTAAATGAAATTTCATTTGTTTTTGACTACAATTGCTGTCGTCTTTACCAACATAATTTCCTAAGTGTAGTATTACTATTTCTACACTGCTATACTTCATAGTCACATAAAATTATAATCTTCCGTATTTCTTGCTACAGAGAACTAACCCACCAATATCGGCACATATATCGACTAAACCCACTAAATTTTTGTATTGCTTTTATTTCAAAAACTAAGGCTAGCAAATAAAAAAGGGAGATAATTCCAAAATGTACACATATATAGGAAATTAATTGCTAAAACTGGAAACGCAGAACTGATTAGGTCCTAGAAAATCATTGTACACTATTTATTGAAATAAGAGAATGTTCGCCAATATGTCATATTTGTTAAAATTTTGTTTGTTTTTCATCTCAAATCTATTATTTAATTTAATTTCCGCTAACATTAGTTTAAAAAAGCGTCGCCGTGAATTCACTTGTATTACTTGGTCGTTGTAAAAAACGCAAGATAAAGTGTTATTTTTCGTTAGCATAAAAAGTGAACAACAAACAAGTTCTAAATTATTTTCCAAGTCGGATTTTTGCAAACAGTAAGAATGTTATTCACAATTTTAATAAAATAAATTGATTTGATTTGATAAAAAACACAATAAACTAAAAAAAATAAAATTCTTGCTACAAATGTTAAAACTTCCATCAAGTTTTATTCCCATTATTACTATTTAAAAAAGTTTCGACAATTCCATGGCTTTATTGCCTCGTTGCAAAAAAGCAACATAAAATGAAATTTTTCGTTAACATAAAAATCAATGACAACGATTTTTTTACAGAATTTAGCAAGTCGGATTTTTGCAAAACGGTAAGAATTTTATCCAAGATTTCAATAAAGTGAACTTGACAAAGATTTTTTTTACAGAATTTAGCACGTCGGATTCTCGAGGGAATATCGGATCATATGATATTGACCTTAGACTTCGGTGGAACACCTCCGGTGGACTTTCCGATTAGGGAGGTCTGGCGTGGATCCAATGTGCTGTTCGAGGGGTGGGCAGTATTCACGGACGGATCCAAAATGGACACGGGCACGGGTGCCGGTGTTTATATTGCTGGCACTGACGTGAAAAGATCATACAGACTCCCAGATGAGTGCAGTGTCTTCCAAGCGGAGATCCTGGCAATCTGGAGGGCGACGGAAGTGATACTGGGACACATCGTTGGGGGATCTAGGGTGACAATCTATGTCGACAGTCAGGCGGCGCTCAAAGCACTGACAAACTACACGTTGCGCTCGCGCCTGGTCGCATGATGTAGGTGTGCTCTGAGGGAGCTCATGGAGGCATTCACGGTGAGGCTGTGTTGGGTACCCGGACACTGCAAGGTGGATGGCAATGAGTTGGCGGACGAACTTGCGAGGGATGGTTCAAATCTGGACTTGGCAGTAAGAGACGGGGGGGTAAAGCCCCCTTTATGTTACTACTTTGAGGTTATACGGAAGGGATTCCGCGAAACCGTTAACCAATCATGGAGGAACAGAATGGACTGCAGGGTGTCTAGGGCGTTATGGCCCGCTTTGGACGCAGGGGCAACCAAGGTTCTTCTGGGACTGGACAGGGAAGGTCTCAGGACCCTTACGGGGTTCCTGGCCGGTCATTGTACTGTCAGGCTTTCACAAGCAGATGGGACAGGGACATACCGGATTTTTGCAGGATGTGCGAGGACGTTGAGGAACTGGAGACGGTGGAGCATATAATGTGCAACTGTCCTAGGTTACAGGGTCTCAGACAGAAATGGCTAGGAGATAGATTTCACGACGAACTCGGGTGTGTCGCTGGATACAATCCAGTTGATTTGCTGAGATTTGTCAGGGAGATAGGGACGGCTGTTTCTGGTAAGGGGACGTTAGGATCCGGTTTCTGGGGAGTAAATATATTTTCTACCTTCTTTATATTTATCTTTCAAGCTATTTTTCTGTCTATTTCTATTCTTTCTCACCGTTTTTCTCTGAAGGGATTCACAATGGACCGTATTGGTCTCCGAGCGGAGTTGTGCCCTTGGGCACATAACCCTTCCTAACCTAACCTAACCTAACCTAACCTAGCACGTCGGATATTTGCAAACGGTAAGAATTTTATTGTGAAAGGCGTGGTAGAGAAGAATGAGTGTATTTTCTAAAAATCATAACTACATTGCAAATTTTAAATTTTTTTCTGAATCAGACTGCGTAGTTTCTGGTATTGAACCTTCGTCAGTGATCCTGTTTTTTTTTGAATTTTTGAATAATGTAATATTTGTTATGTTTTTATTTGTTCGATTATATGACATTTTTTTCTGTGCAATCACTGACCGTGGTATAAATAAACTGATTTCTAATACCACCTGCACTCGCACTACACGTTAGACATAGCGCTTTAGCCCTCTGAGCTATCGTCAGGTCGAGTTTTGTTGTGATTAAAACTAGTTTTATTCAATACAAGGTGTTTTTGTTCTTGCATACATAATCTCAGAAGTACAACTCCAACAACACAACAGTTCTATTTTTAGAACTAACCTCACTCTAATGTCCACTGTTTTCCCATATGTTGTAAGTGATGACATATCTATGATATATTCTTTGTATATTCGATAGATGACGCTTACGTAGTTAGGGAAGAATTGCCAGAGAGCAAAGTTTGATTAACCAATATTTAAATTGCATTATTAATATACCAGCCTTATTTTGAATGAACCGTACTATTTCATACATACATTGTTTTATAGTTATATACTTAAAAGACATATAATATGTCATGTTTTATGTGTAGTTGTCTTGGATTTTTTTTTTATTCTGTTCTTGTTGTCACATGAATCTTTAGTCCATAACAATGACTACTACTAGAGCATGATGCCTTTTTTTTCTAATTTTTTGGATTTTCTGTTGATATTTTTCTACCTACAAATGCCAGTTTTTAGTCCTACTTCATACTGATTTGTGTTTGTATTAAAGATTTCTATGCAATTATAATGTTGCTACTAAACACAGATAGCTTGGTATGTAGCTCAATTATATTGCAACCATATGCGTGTGTCTGTCAGTGTGTGTGTGTGTGTATAATGAAATTTGTAAAATTTTTATTATTTTATGCAAACATATTTGTGGGAAAATCACAGACTTTTTGTGCAAAGAATGTTTGTAGTTTAAGAAGATTAAAATACAGTTCTTTTGGGGGAAAAAATAAGTAAGCAAGAGAAAATCTTCAATAAAAATAAAAATCTCGTTAGACAAGGAATAAAAAAAAATAAAATAAAAAATTTAAAAAGAAGTTGGGTTAAGAAATAAATTTAATTTTAAAATTCTTACAAATGAAAATAATTTAACGCATTTAAAGCGGAAAACTGATGAATAACAAACCGAGGAATTAACATTTATATACTTTATGCAATTGAGTTTTTATTTAAAATAAACTATTTTCGGTTGACATAACGATTATATATTTTGTTTTTTCAGTAAACTTTGATCATCAGTGATTAAACCCAGTAAAAAATTTTCGTGTTTTTAGAAGCAGGATAAAACAAATGCGCTGAAGTATGTGCTTACTATTATGTTGTTTGTATAAAAATAAACAAAAAATTTTGTTGAGCTTACTGTTTTCCCTTACTATGATGCAGGTTGTAAGCAGCCTTACCTTAATCCCTTACTAGGATGCAGGTTGTAATGCAGAAAGTTGCATGTCGTAGATTATAAACGATCTGAACCAGTTTTCGCGAGTGATTTCCGATTGTGTTTGGTGTTTTCGAGTATATTAAAAAAATAATTAGTAATTTCACTGTTCCTGAAGAGCTACCACGTGGTGCGGTAAAAAAATAAAATTATTATATTATGTCTGTAGAATTTTATGTAAAATAAATTATACATTATTCATATTATTACTTTTAATCGTAATAATGCAGACATGAAATATGATTTTACTGAAAGCCATGAAATCACAGCCTTTTGTAAGCGCTAAAACCCGCGCTTATTTTGCCAAAAAGTAATGCTTCCAAGTGGGAATTCGCCATATAAAAATCATGGCATATGTAAGCAGGTTTGTAAGGGATTCTTTTTGGCTTACTCCCTTACAAACCTGCTTGCAGGTAAGCAGCGTTTTTTACTGGGAAGTCACTTTTCAATACTTTCATTTTATTTTTGATGATGATTTAGAATAAAATATGAATTTAGTATTTCGGAGCCAAAACTTCTGGATCAGAATGTATCATATTTTAAGCCCTATACATCACAATTTTTTCTGAAATATAAAAATAAATCTAACACTAAAGGTGTTTTGAATGTGTTTTGAAATGAAGTATGTCTTGTACATGTTTTCCCACAAATTTTTTTTCACCAAAACACGTGCTTTGCTCGAAACACGTAAATGGAAACATAGTATAAAATATTAATTGTTAAAGCGATCTGATATCAAATAAAAAAAAAGAATAAATTTTCAAAATTTTTTCTAAAAAATTTGATATACAAAAAAGCAGAATTTTCTCTATTCAAAATTAAGAACATTTTTGGATTTTACGAAAATTTAAACGCAAATTTCAAAAAATGGTGCGAAAAAACCATCTAACGTCTTAAAAAACAAGCCAAATAATAGATTTCAATTCAAATACCACAATATTTCACAATATTTTAAATTTTATTCAATATTCAGTTAAAATGAATTTGATCACCTAATTGCAATTTTTCAGAGTTAAGGGAAATAAAGACTGAGATCAATGTAACTAATGGGTCCGCCAAATAATTTTTTTTTTTTGAAAATGCTATAAAAAAACTACTGAATATTTTCTCAAATTTCTTTTTTTATTTGAAAGTACAATCCTTCCGGTAAATAATGGAAAATAATTTCATTCAAATGGCTGCCTCGGCTGGCCATGCAGTAGCCTACATGATCGGTCCAATTTGTAAGCACATTATCGATTGTGTGCAGCTGTATTTTACCAATGGCTTCACGAATATTGTCCTTTAAAACGTCAATTGTCTCTGGCTTGTTGGCGTAACACTTATCTTTGACGGCACCCCACAAATAATAGTCCAACGGTGTCAAATCGCAGCTCCGAGGTGGCCAAACGACATCAGCTCTGCGGCTGATAATGCGAAATGTTCAATTGTTGAGAACGACGGTGAATTGATGTTGATGGCGCTTCACGCTTTGGTTTATCGATAAGGATGCCAGTTTCTTTCACTTTTTTCACAAGGTAACGAACATACGGAGCTGACGGTGCTTTTCTTCTTTCAAAATCCGTACGCAATTTTCGCACACATTCTGCAACATTACCATGATTTTCAAAGTAATGTCGCAATATTTCCCATCATTGTTCAAGCGTATACACAACCATATTCGTTCAGCGGAAGGATAAAACTAATTACACAGGCCTACAAAAAAAAATTTTTTGTTTGGTGCCACTAATTCTATGTTATAATTTGGTTAATTAGTCCGCAAGACGTCATGGTTAGCTGTCAACATCGCGAAGCTACGTTCAGGTTTGTATCGATCGGTCATAACCTAAAAAATGTATTTTATTATACTTAATGTCATTATAGTCAATTAATTTCTTTTATTAAATGATAATATCGATATGCCGTCGTCGAGAAGGTGTTGTGTAAATAATCCAAATACATTTTGTTATATTTGTGGTGAATATGTAGTAAAAAAGTTTAGAAAACCTATAACAGATGCAGTGAAGAAGACATACGTTGATTACTTTAATATAGAGATGAATGCTCGAAAACTACACGTAGCATTAAAAAAGTAAGTATCAATTTTTTATCAGGGTACCGAACGTACTTGAAATCTGTTTTATTTTTAGCGGCACCAAAATCACTGTAGGCCTGTGTTATCTGTCAAATCAGACATGAGCTAAGTGTTACCATTCACGAAATAAGCACTAGTTGAAAAAAAACATTAGATGGCGGACCATTTATAACATGAATAAGTTGTTATAAATTTTTAACTCATTCATCAACTTTAACAAATGTTTAATAAAATAACTCCCTGTAAATTTATATTTAGTCGCAAAAATTAATAAATTTTAGTTTAAGACACAATTTATTTGCATTATCTTAAAAGTCCCCTTTTACGAACTTTATAATAGATTTCGTAGAGGTGTGGTTTGATGAAAGCAACTTTGCCAAAAAGTTTTCGGCATTATTTTAACTTATGTTTTCGTTTAGGGGATTTTGGAAAGGTAAGAGGTAGGCTATCTTTTAAGAGAAAAAAAAAAACATATGCTACCTGTCATTTGGCTGAGCAAATTGAGGTAATGTGCACGTTCTTTACTTTTTTTCAAGTTTTTTTTAAAAGCTCTGTACCTCGGCGATTTCACTTTTTTTTAATTTTTTTTTTATTGAGTCTGAAATGTCTCCCAAAGATCTTTCCAACATGACCAAAACATCCGACCACTGGTTCAGAAGTTAGCAATTTTACCTTACTAACCTCCGACCACCAATCCGAGAGGTTTCAAACCGCTGCCAGTTCGCACACTTACATTTTTCGGAGATGGTCGTTGTAAACATATTTTAATGAAATGAGCCAAAGAAAACGCTGGTAAAATTCGGCAGGTCGTGACTGAATCACCCTGTATATTTCGACATTGGGTTCAATGGAACAATAACTACAAGTAATTACATTCCAATGTATATATTTTTTTATTTTGAAGAGGCTACAAAAATAAAATTCGAACCAACTTTGCAAAACACTTTGTCGGTTTTGTTTATCTAATAGTCAACTTTCAATTGAACCAGTGAGTGAATATTACATTTAAAGAAATTAAAAGCGTTAAGTTTTCATTGATCTTCTTTTATTTAATTCTTACAGAAATTTAGTTAATAAGAACTAGGATAATTATTATGATGTTCCGAAATATATGTATTTCATTACTCTAGTTAAGATTTTAAATTTTGTTATAGTTATTTTTGTTTTATGTGATATTTTTATTTTCATTATTTTTGTTTCTAAGATCTTTTTATATTTTCATATTGACAGAAAATATTTTTGATTTCCCGCCTTTAAAAAAAACCAAAATTGTTATATATAAGTTTTATTAATTATAAATTATAATAATTGTTCCCTGAAAAAGTCGCCCAATGTGAAAACGAAATATTGGAAATAAATAATTAGAATTTATTAATAAAATATCTTAAGCTCGTTTAAAATAAGAATAAAAAAAATCACAAAATAAATTTGAAAATATAGTGATTTATCAAGTCATTAATTTTTGTTCTATAAAATAGTAGTAATATCAGAAAAATCGGTTTTCTTATAAACATATTAAAACACAATTCTGAATTTTGTATATGTTCTAGAGAGCATTTTGATCAATCTGAAAACAAAAGTCTAAGAAGAAGAGAAATACATTTTGAGATATTTGCAAAACAAGGACATTTAAAGTTGTTTTGTTCGTTATCAAAGTCGTATAAATAAAAGCGTTGTATATCTCAAATAGGACATATTAAGCTTTGAAATGAGATATTAATTTTTAAAATCGCACAAAGCGTTCATTGCTTACGACCATTTGAACAAACTTATTTTTATAAATTAAAAAAAAAATACCAGCGATAAACCAAAATTAGAACGATTTATAGAAAAGAGAAACAAATTTTTGAGAAGAGATTACCATTGAACCTGTTCTAGAACTGCTTCCTTTATCACCTGTTACGTGTACATGTTCCTAGAAGTCAAAATGTAAGTTTTCACTGACCCAGAACCATTTCTGTAATGGTTCTAGAACCGGTTTTAAAGCAACCTGTTCTAGTTTAGTGTTAAAGAGCCGATTGAAAATACGATAAACTGCATATAAAAATAATCGGTTGTAGAACAGAAATTAGAACCAATTCTAATACAATATAAGTTATTCTGCAATCTGTCTTTTTACTATTTTACTGGGTACATATACCAAGTTTCATTCAAATCGGAAGGGGATAAGCTGATGACAGTCAATGTTGCTTTTGCACCGACCCATTTAAAAAAAATTAGGTTAAAGCAAAAAATTTATTTTAAAATTTTTACAAATAAAAAATAATTTATCGAATTTAAAGCGGAAAAATGATAAATTAAATTAAAATTCATAAACTTCTACAATTGAGTTTTGATTTAAAATAAACTATTAAAAAAATGTTGTATTCACAATCTATTTTTTTTTTTTTTTTGAGACGATTTTTTGTTTATATAATCTATTTAATATCATAAAACATTAATTTGTTTAATTATTACCATTTAGTCTCGATTACTGAATGTTCCGTTAGCTACTAACTGGGACTTTAACTGACACATTTGTTGTTGTTTCTCATATAAATTTTGAGTTTAACTGTTTGTTAAATGGTAACTGAACATTCAGTAGTCGGAGCTTAAATTTACAAAAATATTGCAGAATCACATTCCAAATTTTAAATTTGAGCAACCTTAAAAATTTTCGACATACGTTGAAACTAACTTTAGATACTTCTTATTTTTCGGGGTTTCTTTAATTTAGAGGAATGTTGTAAATTGTTACAGAATTGTTGCTAAAGTGCTGATTAATTGAAGAGCATTTAAAAGTCGAAAAATTAAAGAAATTTCTTAATACTTTTTTTTTAGAATTTTTTCATTCATTTTAATTTTTGCTCATGGTTTTCCACTTTTATATTCAATCTAATACAAAATGTAGTCACTGCACTCAGGGAAAATTTTCATCGCAGTTATGATTTGACGAAAATCTATGAAACAATGTCATACAATGTGGCGCAAAAATAACCTTCCGATGTTTTTTGGCTGTAATTTAAAAAAAATTAAAAACTTTGATTCTTCTTGTGGATTATTTTTATTTGGTATTTTAATTTTTTTTACATCAAGTCGAGAATATGATGTCATGTAAATGGCCGCCGACACAGTTGATTGTCATTTGAGCCCTTTTTATGGCATTTTCCATCACTTTGGCCAAAACTTCCGGCGATAGGTCCTCACATTCTTGACGGACATTGTCTTTAAGAGCTGCAAGAGTCTGAGGCTTGTTGACATAAACCCGCGACTTCAAAAAGCCCCACAAAAAGAAGTCTGGAGCGTTCAAATCAGGCGATCTTGCTGGCCAGTGCAAATCGCCAAAACGGGAGATTAGGCGCCCAGGAAATGCATCCTTCAGCATATCGGTTGTGGCACGTGCCGTGTGTGCCGTTGCACCGTCCTGTTGGAACCACATGTTTTCCAATCCCAATTCATCAAGTTGCGGCAAAAAGGACTCGTTGCTCATTGCTCTGTAGCGCTCACCATTCGCAGTAACCGTTTGGCCCGCGACGGTCTTCGAAGAAAAAAGGTCCGATGACTCCTCCAGCGAAAACAGCACACCATACAGTGACTTTGAGCGGGTGTAATGGCTCTTCGTGGGTTACGCGCGGATTTTCAGTGCCCCGGAAGAGTAAATTTTGCTTATTTACGTACCCGCTAAGATGGAAATGGGCCTCATCACTCATGATTATTTTTGATGAAAAATCATCTTCCTCTTGGTGGTGATTAAGGATGGCTTGAGCGTATGTTACACGCGATTGGCGGTCAGCAGCTAACAACTGATGCACCGTCTGGACTTTGTACGGAAACATCTTCAAATCTTGTACCAAAATTCGCTGTAAAGACCGTCGACTGATACCCATTTGCGTGGCACTTCGTCTGGTCGATGTCGACGGCGCTTCCATGACATTCTTGGCTACAGCAGCAATATTCTCTGCAGAACGGCTGCTCCGGGGTCTGCCACGCCTGGCAGCATCTCGTGTTGTGCCAGTCTCTTCGAGGCGAGCGGCTTAACGTCGCAGTGTTTTCACCAGTAGGCGTTGGACGGCCAGAAAATCTGCGACGAAATTCACGTTGTGCCAAAGTCACCGACCGATTATTGGTCAAATAAATAGTCACCAATATTCCGCGTTCTGGAGCAGTGTAGCGTAACATTGTTTATTAACGTGTATTTAGTATGTGTTTACTACACAAATGTCAAAACAGAACTGACATTAGGGGCCAATCGCAAAATTTATAGCATTTTCTGATAGGAGGATTACTTTTGCGCCACCTTGTATTTATGAAATTTTCATAAGTTATTTGTTCAATTCTTCGAATTATTTCAATTCTTCGATGTTTTTTATAATTCTCATCAAGTAAGTAAAACTATGCGGGAAAATCGTTAATCGTTTTCCTTCAAAAATTTTAATTTGGGTAAAAAAAAAAAAAAAAAAAAAAAAAAAGATAAAGTTTTTGTGTACAGACGCTTTTTCTAGTCGGCTCCAAGAAATTAATAAAAAAAAAAATACTAAAACAACTTACAATCCATTAAAACTCCAAGGAATAAATTATATTGTGTGCTGTGTTTGATGTAGTATAACTCATTTTTAACTGCAGAATTTATTCAAGATATTTTTTCAATTTTAAAAAAGTAATTTTTAACACAAAATTTATAAAAATTATCTAAAAAAAATCACTCAGATCAAAAGAGACAACTGCACGCTAATAAAATAATAAATTTATTGTAAACATAAACATCACCAGCTGTTCTGTTCATACAAAATACTGGTTGTGAAAAAGTGGTACCAAGTCGTCAAAACAGTTTGAGGGCCACTGTGTATTTAAGCCACTGTGTATTTTAGCCGTTGATTTCAAATCGTACACTACCCAGCAAACAAAATTAAGTAAATGTACAAGCTCAGAAGCAAAAACATCAACAAAACCAATAAAACCAACAAAACCAACAAAAACAGAAAGAACAATACAAAAAAACAAGAAGACCAACATACAACTATAATGGAAAAACTTGTTACACCTACAAATAAACGTATAAGAGAAGTTATGCAAAATTCTTTCATCGAAAATGCTGCGAAAACACCCCGATTATCGAACGCAGATTCTCCTCTAAGATTTGTTCAAATAATGGATAAACGGTTTGATAAGTTAACTGACCAACTACAAACAATGATTGAAACTATGTGTCGTGAAAGTGAGGATCGACTCTTAAATGAGATTGATAAAAGATTAAATTTAACAAAAAATGACCTTAATAAAGCAACCGAGAGAGTTGCTAATTTAGAAACAATGGTGCATAGTTTGAAATTAACAACTGCAAGCGAAATTAATGAATTGCGAAATGAAACTGAGTATTTAAAAAATGAAATCGCATATTTAAAAAGTTTTACTAGAAAACAAGAAAACTCAATTGTTGCTTCTGACATTCGCATAACCAATGTACCCACTAAAAAAAATGAAAATCTCTTTGATTCTTATTTAAAAATATGTGAAGCCTTCAATATATCTCCCCCAAATGTGAAAGCGATCTACCGCGTAAATATTAACAAAAATCATTTAAATAAAAACAATAAAAATAATCAAAATAAAAAAAAAGATTCTATTGCACCAATTATAATCAAATTTAAAAGTCCATACGATAGAAACTTTGTGCTGAAGTCGATAACCACATATATCAAAGCTTCACATGATGTTCTACGTTTGAGTCTTATTGGGTATGATAGTTCGGAGCCGTTTTACGTTAATGAGAATTTAACACCGGAAAATCATCGTATTTTTCTGGAATCCCGCCGACTCAAAAGGCAGGAAGAAATTTCATCTCTTTTTATAAACCGTGGCCTTGTTTACATTAGAATAAATACAAATGATGACCCGATTTGCATAGATGATATCAACAAACTGAATCAACTTTTTCGTTCTCAATCCGCTTTGATAACCGAATGCAGATACCAACCGAAGATATTCATGAAAATCATGGTGATGCTGTCATCGATTAATTTTTTATCTTTCTTATTTTTTCTAATTTGTTTATTTATAAAAATTATTTTAACGTTTTCAAGCTTTAATCCAGTTATTACCATCAAGTGCACTATTTTAATAATTATGTAGATATAATGTGGGAATTGTTTAAATTTTATAATTCAGCTTGCATTGCTATAAAATATGTTTTTACTAATGGGTTTTCCAAACAATAATACTGAGAGGTATGGTTCCAGAGAAAAACTTTATGATATGATTAGAATACCTGTTAATACTACAGGTATTAATATCTGTCATATAAACGCGCAAAGTTTAAACAACAAGATGGATGAATTTCGTTTGGTATTTGAAGAATCTGGCATTGACATTATATGTGTTTCTGAATCTTGGTTTCATGTTAAAGTTCATGATAGTATTTATAATCTAAGAGGCTATCGACTTTTTCGATCAGACAGGTCTACTCACGCAGGTGGTGTTGCTATTTACGTTAAAACTACAATCCGATGTAAATTTAAATGTAAAAATTCTACTGACGAAGACATGAATGATGAAGTGATTTCAAACGGTGAAAATGCAATGGTAAACTCTGCCAAACCAGAATATCTCTTCTTGGAAATTTTTAACGACAATCAAAAGCTTTTACTTGGTATTGTCTACAGACCTAATAAAAACATTGATATCAACCCCTTGATTCAAGAGCTAGCAACACTTACACTTGGATACTCGGATGTTATTCTAACTGGAGATTTCAATGCAAACATACTTGTAGAGAAGAGTTTAATTGAGGATATGAGTGCCATCGGACTTCTGCCGGTAAATTGCTTAACACCAACCCATTTTACTTCTACTGCAAGTACCCTACTAGATCTCTTCTTCACTGATAATCATTCCCGATTATTGCGTTATGACCAGCTTTCCGCATCTGTGTTTTCAAAACACGACCTTATATTCTTATCTTATGATTTCAACTGTAAAACGGAAAAGCAAACTCTAACATACAGAGACTTTAAAAATATTGATTATCTATCACTGGAAACGGATCTTACAAACATTCAATGGAACCAGATTTACTATTTGCCTACAGTAGATGAACAAACCTCTTTTTTACAATGTAATATACATTACTTATTCGAAAAACATGTCTTAGTTAAAGAAAAGAAAATATGCAACAACAAACCATGGTTTTCTACTGAAATTAAATCATTAATAAATGAAAGAAATCAAGCATATGAGCGTTGGAAAAAGTTCAAAACGAGTGAACTACATACTATTTTTAAAATCTGCAGAAGAAAGGTGAACACAAAAATTAGAAGTGCCAAGTTGTTATATTATGAAGAAAAATTTAAGGCAGCAGTTGGATCTGAAAAGAAATGGAGAGAAATTCGAGCAATGGGTGTAGTGAATAGTAATACTAACACTGATAACTTAGTTGATGTAAATGTATTAAATAGTGAATTTGTCAATATACCAATGCCAGTAGCTGACGTAACATTTTACAGTTCGAGTAATGTAAATATGCTTAACTCGAACAATAATAACTACTATTCTAACAACAATGATAATAATTACTACCCCAATCATCATTTATGTTTTAACTTTATAAACTTTACACAGGAAGATGTTTTAAAATCGTTTTTAAGTATTAAATCCGAATCTGTTGGATACGATGAAATTCATCCTAAATTTACAAAAATTATTTTGCCATATATATTGCCATTCATAACACATTTGTTTAACACTATTATCATGTCATCTACTTTCCCATCGTTATGGAAACACGCCAAAATCATACCTATACTGAAACCTGACAAGAAATATCGACCAATAGCAATTCTGTCATATTTATCAAAGGTCTTTGAACGTTTAGTTCACAACCAAATAAGCCATTATCTACATGACAACTCTCTACTTACAGAGAGACAATCTGGATTTAGGCCTAAACACAGTTGTATCTCTACCCTCATTGATGTATCAGAAGAGCTAAGAACAAAAATTGATAACAATATGACTTCTATCCTGATTTTGCTTGATCACTCTAAAGCGTTCGATACAGTTGACCACTCTGTACTGTGTTATAAACTAAGGCACATGTGCCATTTTTCACCAACAGCTGAAAAACTTATTTTATCATACTTGTGTGATAGATCCCAATCCGTATACCATGGCTCTGATAAATCCAACAAACGCCCGGTATTAAGGGGCGTACCTCAAGGATCAATACTTGGTCCTCTACTTTTTACAATATATATTAATGATCTACCCTCTCAAATCAACCATTGTGAAATACAAATGTATGCAGATGATGTACAACTTTATATAAGTTGTGTGCCAGCTGATGTCACAGAATGTATAGACAAAGTTAATCATGACCTTGAGAAAGTTTATAAATGGGCAGCTGTGAATGGACTTAGCCTGAATGCAACAAAATCAAAGGCAATGATAATTGGGAAAGTTGATTCCCTTTCAACGAATTTGCCAGCAATAACTATTAATAACTCAACAATCGAAATAGTGGAAACTGCCAAAAATCTAGGCGTGATATTTAATAAGAATCTTAATTGGTCCGATCATATCAATGCTGCATGTGGTAAAACGTATGCGATGCTGAGAAATCTTTGGATGACACAATATTATACGCCATTACATATTCGAATGTTACTAGCAAAAACGTATTTACTGCCAACACTTCTATATGGTTGCGAATTGTTCACGAACTGTGATTCACAAGGTAAACAAAAACTCATTGTAACATATAATAATATCGCTCGATATGTATTTAGTAGAAGAAGATATGATAGAATATCACATTACTCAAAACTAATTTTCAATGTCTCATTGAGAACTTACTTAAATGCCGTTCTTTGGTATTACTACACAAACTAATAAATACGAAACAACCCTATTATCTCTATAGACGAATAAATTTCTCAAGGTCAAATAGAGGCAAGAAAATAAACTTGTTACGATATCGCAAACTCATATCCGAAAGACATTTCTTCATAAGCGCAATAAGACTCTGGAACCAACTACCCTCAAATATCCAAACTCTTAGCAATGCAAAGCATTTTAAAATTGCAATATATAAGCATTTTGCTAACTAATTCCACATTATAATTAATATTTTATTGTTTACATTTTAAAATTTTTGATTTATAACACACATTCATCAAATTCTGTAATGTTGCCTTTCTTTTTTAATTTTTTTAAATGTATTAATTGTTAAGTTCTAAATTTTGTTTTTATTGCCAAAACTTTCATTATGGTGCCACTAGGTGTTATGAATCCATTTAATTTAAATATATCATTTGTTTTTTTTATTATACATTACAATATTTATAACAATATATTTGCAGTACTGTAATATGTATAAGAATTTATTCTTGTTGTACTGTTTTTACTAATAAATAAATAAATAAATAAAAAAAATAAATAAAAATATTTAACCCCTTCTGCATTGGTCCTCTTAAGATTTTCGGTGACGCGAAATAAAACATCTATGGACCTGCTAGTAGATAAGGTCTGCACTTAAATTAACGGCTGCAGGTATTTTTAATTAATAAATAAAAATTGCACTAGTTTTTGTTTATTTTTATTTTTAAGGTTTTTTTAGTAGGTAATAAAAAAAAATGGCTAAATTTTTTTAAATGCGTTCCTATATGTGCGATTCTCTCAGTGGTATTTCTATTCTCACGCTCTCATATGTTATATTGTATTGTATGTGGCAATGTATATTTTTATGTATTGTATGTCACCTTGGAAAGGTAATATTAAAAAAAAAATTAAATCAGCCGATTTTTTTTTAATTACTTACTAAAAATTAAAAATTTGGGCACCTCGAAAATAACTTTTTTGATATGTCCTAGTGGAACTTTTTTTCCTCGTGAAAAAAGCTATCAAATATCGACAAATTTTTGTCCTTACACACAGAAAAATAAAGTGACAAACGAATTAAAAGTGACTATTAATGGTAACAACTTAGAAATGCAGTTAGTACAACGGCATTAACATTATTTTTCTGAATATTTTGTTTATTGCAACTAAAATTAAGTTGAATTAACCAAACTTTGTTGTGAAAACTAATGTTCAGTTTTACCAACCGACTGAAATTCGTAATAAACGAACTTGAGTCGCAGTAATCGAATTTCAATTGGCAAATAGTTGCATTTTTCTATGTGTGTACAAATCGGATTACCCTTATATACACCCAGAATATTAAGAAGTTTAATGTTTGTAGTTTAATAAAAAAGTTTTCAGTTGAGTTTAAAATAAAGGAACATGCATTTATTTTTCAAATAAATATTATTTTCAACTTTTTTATACATTATTCAAAATAATTTACTACCATTTAATGATTTGTTTAGTTTCATTTATTATTTTCATTTATTTAAAGTTTCATGCAAAATTTATCCATAAAAACGGCATGTTGTCTTTTATTTGTTTCTTCTACAGTTATCATAAATCTAAATTAGTTTCTCGTGCGCCCCGGTAGGCTAGTTGGTAGCGTGCTGGCTTATCAGTGCGGTGGTCGTGGGTTCGATTCCGACCAGAGGCACTGGTCTGTTTTCGCTACAACGCGCCGAAGGCCATAGTAGCTAGTGCTCGGTTAGGGTAATAGTATATAATTTGTAATTATATGAATTATTAATTAATAAAAAAAAAAAAAAAAAAATTAGTTTCTCAAAAAATATTTTCAAAAAATTCGCGTCTGATTTTTTATAAAATGGTTTTTTTATATACATTTTAAAGAAATTTAAAAAATTTACACAAATACACCGTTTTGGTGAGAGTAAGGTGGTTGCTCTGGACATTTCCAAAGCGTTCGACCGTGGCATGGTGCGCTTATATCAAAGCTTATTGCTTTTGGTGTCGGTAACGATTTCGCTCGCTTTGTTTCGAGCTTTCTCAGAGATCGCACTATACGCGTTGTTATAGATGGGGTCTCATCCAACGAGTTTCAGCTAAATTCAGGGGTATCTCAGGGTTCCGTTCTTTCTCCTTCCCTATTTCTCATTTTTCTAAATGACCTTCTTGTTCAAACTTTCAACCCTATTTACTCTTTTGCAGATGACAGCAACATTTGTCATTCATTTTCCTTCGATCGTAGGCCAAGCCTTGAGGAGATTGGGGGCAAAAGGCAGAATATGAATGATACACTCAATTATGATCTTTCTACAATCTCTGAGTGGGGTCGTGCGAATTTGGTAGAATTTAATGCGCAAAAGACCCAATGTTGTATGTTAACCCATAGGTCCGTGGATTTAACGCTGTCACCTGTTCAATTGGGTGGTATTAATATTGAAGAATCGGATACTCTTGCTGTTCTGGGCATGAAGATTCAGTCTGATGTCCGTTGGAATAAGCACGTTTTCCAGGTGTCGAAAGAAGCATTCAAGTGTCTCGGTTTCCTCCGACGGTGTAAGAAGTACTTCACTCCTTCCGATTTACTTAATATTTATACCACCTATATCCGACCGAAAATGGAATACAACTCCCATATATGGGCCGGGGCTTCAAAGTCTATTTTGGAGCTTCTGGACCGTGTGCAAAAGAGGGCGTCGGCGCTCATCAATGACGAGAGGGTATCAAGCTCTATTGACTCATTGGAGCATCGTCGGAATGTGGGTTGTGTAACATTGTTCTATCGACATTACCATGGAAATTGTTCTGCTGAGATAAGTAAACTTATCCCCAGGGCCCGTATTTTCATTCGAAACACTCGCTTATCTAGCAGAGCTCATCCGTTTGTAGTCGATTGTCCAGTGAGCCGCACAACGCATTACAGGGAGAATTCGTTCATCAGCCGTACTAGCCGTATGTGGAATAAACTCCCAGCGAAGGTCTTCCCTGTCACTCACAATGTAGCGAAATTCAAATCAAATATTCACAAACACTACTCCCTCTTTCCTCCTCCCCGTAACCTAATTTCCTGATATCAACACAATGCATTGCATTATATGGGGCATCCCCTGAGTGTTAGTCTAACGAAAAAAAAAAAAAATATGTGTATGTATATTAAAGTTCGTCACAAAAATTTGATTTTAGGATATTGTTACTAATTTTGCAGGGTTTTGCATGAATAAAGAAAATGACGTTATTATTTTTTTTTTAAACTTTATGCAGCAACCAAAATGTTCATAACCTCAATAAGTATCCTTAGCCTATCAAAAACCGACATATATGGATGCATACATGAACACACATGCTTCAAACATGTCCACATGTATCCATACATGATTCATATGTGTTCATAAACCATTCTTATATGTTCATATGAGGAATCATATACGTTCGTCTGAGTACATTAACGAAAATTGAGGTAATATTTATATATATGATTACATATGAACTTTTATGAACATATATGATTCCTATATGGTAGTATATGTACATGTATAACTTTGAGTCTCTTTATACATGAGCATGAATTAGTTCATACATGTTCATAAATATGTTGATTTTTAACAGGGTATATATATATATATATTTTAAATTTTGCGTATTGAAAAGAATTTAATAAGATTTTCTGCATGTTTTTAAAGCCAAACCCATTTAATTATCATAAAACCGGCAACAAATTGTGTTGCCAAAATAATCGCAATTTTCTTGTTAAGTTCTAACATAAGGAAAATCACTTGGTTGAGTGTATTATTTGGTGCTGCAATATATAACATGAAATGTGATATATACAATAGTATCTACACTCAAAAAAATAAGTTAGTAGAAGAGTTAGTAAAACGTCTTGTAAATCAGGAATACTATTTTTTAGCAAACTTTTTTGCTAAAATCGTGTTTTCAGCTAAAATTTTTGTTATACTTATTCAGCACTTAACTGTTTTATACTAATGCTTTACTAATATACTAATGTTTTACTAATTAATTTTGCTAAAAAAAAATTGTGCTGATAAGCACATTAATAGTGTGGACGACAACGAGATTGAAAGATATACGCAGAATGAAGTAGATGTCGCGGCATGTCAAGATGTAGTAGAGAAGATTAAAATGAGACTAAAAAGTACAACTCTAATAAGACATATAAAAAAATCAACCATGGAAGTTTTTGTATCTCTTTTTCATACATAAAACAAAATTGAGGATTAAAATAAATTAAATTTTGCGTTGTCACAGGCTTGTGAAAATAATTGTCTATTAATTAAATAAAAGACAAAATAAAATATTTATTTATTTAAACTAAATGTTTATATGTGTGGTCAAATTGCAAACAAACATATACAGAAATGTAGAGTCTACATGGTAGACAGAGTAAAGCGAAAGACAAAGACACACATCTTAGGTAGATTTTTATGGTTCCTTTTCTTATTGCAAAAAGGGTTGTTTTTTTCGTTTCGTTTGTTTTTGTTTATTTTTTCGTTTCGTTTCTATAATTATCTTCGGCAGTTGCGATAGCATCGTTTAAATTATAGCATCATTTAGACAACCATTGATGTAAGTAATTGAAAGACAATTTTTGTTATGTTATATATATTTATTTCTATATATTTTCAGATATTAAATTAATTCATGTCGTCAATGTGGAAAAATGAAAATTTTTATATTTCGTTATTATAGTAAATTATTTTTAAAAGAATCACAAAAATATGTTTTATGATTTTCAGCAAATAAATTAACTAAATTACAATTTTTCTACAAATATTTTGCGTTTTTTTCAGTCTACTAAAATTCAGCAAAAAATTTATTAATTTCTAGCAAGGCTTTTGTATTTCTAATCTACTAAGTGTTAGCAAAACTTTTGCTGAATCTACAAATTTTGCTGCTAAAAATCAGCTCGCTGATTTTCAGCAAAAGATTTTGCTGACATTAGCAACTTTTTTGCAAGCATCCTCCTGACTAAAATTTTGCTGACTCAGCAAAATTTTTTGCTGACTTTACAAACTTTTTTTTTGGAGTGTATAAATTGATGTAACTTTAATTAAGGGGGGACATTACATTCACGGCACAGAAAACAGACCTTTTTTAAAAAATTCATAACTCAGTCAAAAACAAACATTTTTCCAAAATTTTTATTATTGCAGAGAATTGAACAAATTACAAGAAACAAAATTCAAAAAAAATATATTTTTCACTCCAACATGGTTTTACAGAGCTCCAAACTGGCGGCAGAGAAAAAAACGGGGCCTCGTGGTTGCAGCGTTGGGAGTCGCAAAAATTGTACGATCTGGAAAAAAAAATTACTTTTTTAAATCTTAACAAAATTGGTTATCGCATGACATGAGCTTTTTTTTAAATTTTTTTTTTCAATTTTTGGTGATGTTCCAAATTTAAAAGTGTGTTTTTTTTTGAAAAAAATATTGACTTGAAAAATTCATAAAAAATCAAAAAACAAATTTAAAAAAAAGCTCGTGTCATACGATAGCAAATCAAGTTTAAAAATATACAAAAAAAAAAAAAAAATTTCGTCAAAAAATGAACCTGCTAGTGCCGCAACCAGTACGAAAAACATGGTTTCGAGATAAACGCGTTCAAAGTTTGTGAACAAAGCAAAAAAATGTTTAAGTCAGGTAGCAAGTAAAACAAGTATATACAAGCTGCCGTACGTAGGTAGCTCGAAAATTCAAAATGCGCTCTCACTAATCCGGCTGTAACTTTTGAACCCGTAGGAATTTTTCCATGAAATTTTCGAATCTTAAGAATATTTACTAAAATACAAAATGATAAAAAAAGTCGATTTCAAAAAACGGCCAATGTCATGTCCCCCCTTAAATCCAAGCAAAAACTACAATGATAATAATACATGCACAAAAATACGAAAAAAATGTCATAATAACAAAAATTTTCGTGCAATAAACGAAAATTTTTTCATTTCACAAAATATTTCGTTGTTTAGACATTTTTTTCGTATTTTTTGGATTATATTATTATGAGTGTATAATTTTAATTTTGTATAAGCTTAAATCGCCATAGTTTTTGTGCCGTTAAAGAAAAATAATTAACTCGAATATTTTAAGCAGATTTAAACATCGGCTAAAACATACATAAAACATTATTCATATCATACAAAAAAAGAATTTGAAAATATATTTTGCCTCAAAGTGTCGAAAATTTTTGAAAATTCAATTTATCAGTTTACATATCGAATAACCACACAATCAATTATCACCTCCATACGTATGAGTAATAATAATTATTTTAACCTCCACACTCATTCGCCCCCATGCCTTCTTAATGAACACAAGACTAGAAAATTAAATTTTAAATTCAAGACTTGATATTTATTAATTATTCATTTCATTGTCATTTCGAAACTAACATAATCAAATTACAAATTATCCCCTTGCTCTACTTTTTTTAATGAACCTAAATAGTGAATACTAAAAAAACGAAGACAATTCTTTTGTGACTTAATTTAATTAATTTCGAATTTATAATATTGTTTCACTTTATACAAAAACAACAACAAAAAGGCTACAATGAAAATGTGTTTGAGTGACAATAACTACACTCACACAATTGTACTACAATAGAAAAAAGTTCAAGAAAATTGAAAAATAGGTCATCTTAAATAAAGCGAATTATTAATGAGGAAAATGACAAAAAGAAAGAAAATTACAATATTGTTATCTAAAAACATGCAAATACGGTTTTCAGTGTGATTTCAATTCAGTCTTTGAATATAAAAAATTTACTTTTTAAGGAATTTTATTGTAAAACAACGCTACAACTGCAATATCAAAAGATAATTTTAGTAGTTTTTTAAAGAAAAATCAAATAAGTCCCTCGAAAACGTGCATATTTTATATATATTTCAGATATATATATTATATATATATTTCAGATAAGTCTTCCTTCAAATTTCTCCTGAAGTTGCTAAAAGCAAACAAATTTATCTGGTAAACTAACAGAATACAAAAGTATTTCTGTAAAAATTTGTTGACTTAACTTCAAAAACTTAAATTTTCGATGATTTATTTTGTTAAATATTTAAACAATTTATCTACACTCAGAAAAAAGTTAGTAAATTCAGTCACCAAAACTTTAGTCAGGAGGGTGATTGCAAAAAAATTACTAATGTCACACAGTGATGTGTTTTAAAAAAAAAAAATGGTAATTAATATAGAACTAATTTACTATTGGCTCAATCCACATAAAAATTGGCAAAGTTATAGGGGAGGACCTAGGCTTTTATAATGTTGTCATTTGAGACCCTATGTGATTACATACACTGATAGAATTTTCCTTCATAGTATTAATGAAACGATTTCATTAAAATCGATTCATTGGTTTAATGAAAAATTTCATTAACTGAATGAAAATTCATTAATATTGGTATTTTGTTTCATTAACATTTTTTATGATTTTTTCATAATTTCATAGAAAAAAAAAATCATTAAATCAATGAAGAAAAAAAAATTTTTTTTTTGTACTAATCTTGAAATAAAAACACTGAAAAATTTCTTTTAAACAGAATTAACCAAAACTTTGATATAAATAAATTTTTTTTATTAAGTCTGACTAGAGCTAACATTTTTTGACGAATTTGAATAGTTGGACACTAAATTCCAGGGAACAGATTTTCTAAGAAAAACAATATAGTTTTGTTCAAAACGAGACCTAAATTGTTATGGTTTTGACGATGTTACACAAAAACGTTATGCTAACCGAGAATAAATTTTTGTCTTTTAACAACATTGTTAACAATATTTAACATTTTTATATAATATTCTAATAATTTAACTAGAAAAAGTGGACTATAATAGTCGATCGTTCTACAGAATTCCAAGCCAGATTGATAAAAAAATTACAGATTTTGTACCGACATATAAGAAAATATGTCATCTTTTACCACAAATTATATAAAAGATGTAAAGAATGGTGGGTGGCCCCTTGAAAACCTTTCTTGTTAGATTTCTTTTTTACATGTCATCCTATTCCAAGTAACTAAAATTTGCTGAATCAGGCTGAGTTTAATAAAAATCTCCAATCGCTTTTGCAGAACAGCCTGTGATGTCGAACTTTACGAACTTTTTTATAAAAATGTTTTATAGATCCTACAAAGACCAGACCTTATAAATAATATCAACGAATAATAATTTCTCAATAACCACGAAATTAATGCTATGCTAAAATAATCATAAAAAGTGCAAATTATTAAATATCAACGAAAATATTTCATACAAACTATGAATTTTATTTATTAAACACATGAAACTTTCATAACGATTAGGCTAGGATTAATGAAAAAATTTCATATACTTTATGAAATTTTCATTGGGTCAATGAAACTATTCATTAAAAACGATTTAATGAAACACCTTTCATTGACTCAATGAAACGTTTCTTTGGAGAATTTTTTATGAAAAAATTCATTCGATTAATGAAGGAATTCATTAATACTACGCACAAATTTCTATTAGTGTAGGGCGATTACTATGACACCAAAATTGACCGCCTCGCCAATAGAAAAACTTTAAGTGCTTTCTACTTTGGCAAATGTGAACCGATAATCTCCTATACAAGATAAACAAAAAACATATGTATGGTCGTAAGATATCTCTTATAACTAAAAAGATATTTGATGTTAAAAATTAAAATGTTGGCCAATATCTTTTTTGTTACCAAACCAAATAAGAAATAAAAAATAAAATTTCTAATATTACTAACAGATTCAGAAACAAACTGCAGAAAAGATTTTTAAACTATCTGGAATAGTTTAGCAGTGAAAAATGCTCAAAGTCAATATTAAAAAAAAAACTCTTAAAAATCGTCTATTTTCTCCGAAAATGTTTATATCAACGTTTTTCTCAGAACTTTTTTTATAGTTAACTGGACTTTAAGAAAGGATGTAAATGTGATTTGATTTATTTCTGGACATGCACTCTACAGCCAGCATTGGTCGAAAAAGGTAAATTTTTAAACGAAATTTTGACTTTGCAAATGTGCCCACCATTTTGCCAGTGATTTTTTTTTTTAATTTGAAATAATATGTCCTCAAAAAAAAAAACTGATCCTGATACAAACGTCTTTTTGTACTTTAGGGCTACTGTGGGCTTATCTGAGGTCTGATTCGGACTCAGCACATTTAAAACCTTCGGGAAAGTGTAGTCTGATTCTTGATAATCGAATTTAACGTTTTGAATTTTTAATTTTTGTGTTAATTTTTGAAATCTTCCACTCCCAGAACTTCTTGGTGCAATATTTCAGATAACTTAGCCATAGAGAAAGGCTTTTGAACAAAAAAGCAATTTGTGACTAACTTTGACAGATTTATTTCAACCGCCAGTTTTGATTTCTAAAAACTAATTGCAAAATAAGACAAAGATTCTGTTTGATCTGATACAAATATCCTTTTTTTTCCGCTGCATTGGATCCGTCATTAAGAATTTTTGATTTAATTTTTAAATCCCCACCCCCAAAGCCTCGTGGTGCACAATTTCAGCTAGCAAAGACAAAGGGTAAAATTTTTGAACAAAAGTGCAAGTTATGACTAACTTTGTTGCCCTTTTGAGTCGGTCATTCCTAATTTCTAATATCTAATTACAGAATAAGAATCAAAATCGATTACCGTAAACCCAAAGCAACACAAAGTTCCTATTTGATCGGAAGAAAATTTACTTGTTTACCTCCACGATTTTCCATTTAAAATTTTTGAATCCAGTTTTGAAATCACCCACCCCAAAAACTTCTCGGTACACAATTGTAGGCAGCTGCGACTACAGGAAATACATTTGTCCAAAAATCTCATGATCAAGTCCTGTGTGCGTTGCCTTGAAAATTAACCTTTCAAACAGACTATTGTAGTATGTAGATTCTTTTATATTTCACATACACAAAAAATCTTAAAAATAAAATATAAAGTTCTTAAAGATCCCTTAACATTACATTTTGGCAGTTAATTTTAACCCTTTCGCGACTGAACTTATTAAACTGCTGGAAAATTTTCAATTTTTTTTTGCGCATTCGTGTATATCGACCAAACATTTTTTTTTATTTTTTTTTTTTTTTAATTTTAACCAATACTTAGGGGATGCCCCCTACTCATGCAGTGCATTGTATTGATCTGGAAAATAGGGTATGGGAGGGAGGAAAGAGGGAGTAGTGTTTGTGGATATTTGATTTAAATTTTTCTAAATTGCAAGTAACAGGGAAGACTTCTGCGGGAAGTTTGTTCCACATACGAATCGTTCGACTAAAAAACGAATTTTCTCTGTAATGCGTTGTGCGAAACACAGGACAATCAACTACAAAACGGATGTGCTCTACTAGATAAGCGAGTATTAGGAATAAAACTCGGGCTCGTGGAATAAGTTCACTTATCTCAGATGAGCATCTCCCATGTTAATATCGATAGAAAAGTGTCACACAACCGACATTCTGACGATGCTCCAATGAGTCAATAGAGTTGGATACACTACTGTCATTGATAAGCTTCACCGCCCTCCCCTGAACACGACCCAGAAGCTTCAGAATAGACAGTGGAGCCCCTACCCATATATGAGAGTTGTATTCCATTTTTGGCCGGATATAGCTGGTATATATAGTAAGGAGATCGGATGGGATGAAGTTAGTCTTGCACCGTTTTAGAAAACCGAGACACTTGAATGCCTCTTTCGACACTTGAAATACGTGCTTATTCCAACGGACATCACACTGTATTCTCATGCCCAGAACATCAAGAGTATCAGATTCCTCAATACATATACCATCCATAGGTACAGATGACAATGTTAATTCCACAGCCCGTCTGTGGGTTAACATACAACATTGGGTCTTGCGTGCATTAAAATCGACCTTATTCGCGCGACCCCACTCGGAGATTGTAGAAAGGTCTTGATTGAGTGTGTCATTCATGTTCTGCCGCATGCCCTCTATCTCCAAAGAGCTTGGCCTGTGGTCGAATAAAAATGAATGACAAATGTTGCTGTCATCTGCAAAAGAGTAGATAGGATTGAAGGTCTGACCAAGAAGCTTATTAATAAAAATAAGAAAAAGGGTAGGAGAAAGAACAGAACCTTGCGGTACCCCTGAATTTAGCTGAAACTCATTTGATGAGACCAAATCTAAACAACGTATAGTGCGGTCTCTGAGAAAACTCGTTATAAATCGAGAGAAGACATTACCGACACAAAAAGCAACTAGCTTAGTCACGAGTGCCCCGTGTCCACACACGATCGTCGATTAATTTTAACCCTTTCGCGACTGAACTTATTAAACTGCTGGAAAATTTTCAATTTTTTCTGCGCATTCGTGTATATCGACCAACCATTCCTAAATAAAATTGCCGTCATTCTGCAACTCATTCTATGAAAAGATTCATGCTACATATATATCCCATTGGACTGCAACGGTTAAAATAACTGAACAAATACTTTACCCAAGTAATAGCGAAAGACGTGACGACTTTATTTCCATTATCTTGTTAAAGTCATATGAAATATGATTTGAATGATTTTGCTATGCTTAATACGAATGCGCGAGTAAAAATAATATTTTATAATCTTGTATAATGTAATCCAGTTTTGTACAATTTAATATAGTAAATTATGACATGTATTGTACGACAACATTTTACTTGTCTTTGTAACGGCATATTTATGTATCTAACCATATGATATACCCCATACGCTTATAGACGGGCACTATATAATTGGATTGGCAGACTTAAATTAATATATGTGATTAAACAAAACAATATGTTGCCCCATGTATAAAAAATATTCTTTTTTTTTAAGTTGTGGAAAAGTGATGATTATCCTTTGAAATCCATAACATTACACTTTAAAATATGGAACTTCAAAAATTTTAGTTGCTACTCAAGAAGTTGCTCCATGTTAAATTGATGCTATTTTTTTGTCTTTAATTTAATTAATATACAACTAACTTCACTAGGCACAAGGTGACAACACAAAATTGAAGTTGTTTTACTCCACAATTTTATTTTATGTAGGAAAACCAGATACAAAAATTTTTCATGTTTGATTTTTTTATACATCTTTCAAGAGTTGTACTTTTAGTATAATTTTCCTCGTCTCTACTATATCTTGACATTCCCGACATCTACTTTTTTCAATCTGGTTGTCGTCCAGACTATTTTTGTGCTTATAATATTTTTTTTTTATGAAAATAAATTAGTAAAACATTAGTAAAACTTTAGTAAAACATTAGTAAAACATCAGTAAAACATTTGTAAAACATCAGTAAAACATTAGTAAAACATTAGTAAAACATTAGAAGACATTAGTAAAACATTAGTAAAACATTAGTTTATAATAGTTAAGTGCTGTATAAGTATAACTAAAATTTTAGTTGAAAACATAATGTGGTTTAAAATTTGCTGAAAAATAGTATTTTTATATAGGATTATTTATAATTGATTTACAAGACGTTGTACCAACTTTTCTAATAACTTACCGTACAGTTCAATTCAAAATTCGAATGTCAAAAAATACATTAAGACATTTGGTATTGCCAGCCAAAATGCGTGAGGGAATGTTACCTAATGTGGCCCTACACCTGGTATTTGGGATATATAAAAGAAAACTAAGTGGAATATTCCAAATCCAAATACATCAGATTATAGGCCAACTCCTTGGGAATTTTTCGGCTATGGATCTTGTGCTAACTAATTTAAAAAAGTTAAGTTAAAATTTTTAAAACAGCTGAGAGGGTCAACATTAAGGTTGATGTACAATAAAATTTGATGTATCATTTAAAGCTGCTTTAGAGGTTTCCATATATCTATAGTGCTAACTTTTTAATTGCGGCAACCGAGAGATATTTTTGATTGTTATGAAACATGTTGAAAAATTTTACAATATAGACATGAACAGTTAAAATAATGCATAAACCATTTAAAGAATAGAAAATATTAAAAAATAAAAAAAAATAATAATAAAGTTTATAAAAGGTTAATTTTAGGAAACATTATGAAAATTTATATTTGATATTTTGTTATATTTTGCTATAATATTTATTTATAGTTTTATTGAAATTGTACATAAAATTCTTACTGTTAATAAAAATTCGACTTGAAGTATACTTTAGAACTTGTTTGTTATTCCATTTTTATGCTTATGAAAAATTACACTTTATATGGCGTGTTTTTGAAACGACGTTTTGAAAAACGTGCGAGTTCAAATAAAAAAAAATTAAAACAGAGATAGCGGAAATTAAACTCGATGGCAGTTGAGAGTTTTAACATATTCTTGCAACAACACGAAAAAAACGAAAGGTTCCAATTTAGGGAACAGGCCATAATTTTTTTATTTGGGTGGTTTTGGTCAGTAATGAATAAGTTTGAGTAACGATTGGTTACAAAAAAAATTAATTTTAAAAGGCACAAATAAATTTTAACACTTGCAACTGACATTTTGCATTTGCTTTTATATTGTATTTGTTAAGTCTAAATGACAATACGTAGAACTTTTAAAAACACTGCTTGATTGTGTTAGTATGTAGTAGTAGTGGTAGTAAAAAGCTAAAACACAAACTTCATTTAACAGGCAATGGCTGGTTGAATTTACGTGCAACTTTAATAAAAAAGATCTTGGCAATGTTTAACAAAATGTTAATTATACACCATCTTAGACATGAAGTCATTTTACACTCTCCACTGGTTCTGTGTAATCGTATTCTTTTAGGTATTTTTGAGTAACTGTAACTGTTGGCAACAAAGTTGTTTAAAGAATACGATGGCCAAGAGTAGAAGAACAACATCAGTATATTTCCACATTTCCCTGCGGGAAATGCAGGGTCGGTTCATCCAAAGGGACAATTATGTGATATATGATTGGGGGTACGTCACGAAACTAGTGAAAGCGAAATTGTGGTGCGCCAAAAGGTGTTAATTTCGGTCAAATGACCAATCACGTGACTACAGCAAAGGTGATAAAACATTGACCGGTAGGTACCAGATATATCATGTAACTTGAGAGAAAATAACATAAATCCAAAGTGCTCTGATGCAACTAGGTCCGCTGCAGTTAAAGTTGTTACTACTGATCATTGAACTGGTTGAAAACCATTAGCAATGGATGAAAACATGACAAATAGTGCTTTACAGCCCCTTGACTGCTACAAAGCGGACATATCGCTGCAGAAATTGTATCTGTACAGTCTTTGTGACAGTAGAAATGAAGACGTAACACATCACTGGTTCAAAAGAACCATGCGCGGATTCAGGGAGTAGAGTGGTAGAGTTTATTTTTATAGATAAACAAGTCGCGACCCACTCAGTGACCACAAAGCTCATAAAGAAAAAGACCTAAGCTTTATAAAAAAAACCTACCATCTTAAAAAAAAAGTCCAACAAATTTTTTAAATTTACTTTTTATTTTTTTTTAAAGACTGAAGAAAAAGCTCTCAAAAACATTTTGGAGAAATCTTCTAACTACAACATGTATAACAGTTAAATATCCGAAAAATTGTGTGGTCGACGAAAATGTCAAAATTCAACACCCTATAACTAGGAGAGTCCTGGACCGATATAGGCGAAATTTTTTGCCATAGATACTACCTGATAGAACTCAACTTGGCTCTATCCCTTAACATCAGTTCTAAAACCTCGGTCCCTTGATATATATTTGGAGAGCTTAACTACCCATCTTTCCAAAACCGTTAAAAAGTTTAAAATCTGTTCTAAACTGACTTAGTTAAATATATTTTAGTCCGTAGAGTCTTTAAAACAAGATTTTTATCGGAAACTTCAGATTTTGAGGGTCTATTTTGTATGCCCTTTTTAAGGGTTTCTGAGCAGGTGCTATGACATACTCACTGTTTTGGGTAAGTTTAGTGACAGATTCCGGACGGCCTATTCAGAAATATGTCGAAGATATGACACATGTAAAAGAAAGAGTGACAGGTTACTTACTAATTACTTATCGTATGCCCAGAGACATGTACCACTCAGACCAGTGCAGTTGTATGTCTCCCCGAAATATCGGTACTGTTTGCATAAAAAACTTTGAGTGCTCGCCATGTTCTTGTTTCTTATCCGATTTTCAAAAATTATCACATTTGTGCTCTGCTAGATGAGACTACCAAAAATATGCTTGCATGTATGGGTTATCGACAATAGTTTCTGAGATATTCCCATTTGTAGATGTGAAATTCTAAATTTGGTCCGATTCAAGTCCAGTGTTTTGCAAATAGCGTGGCGAAATCGCTATCAATTTCTTTTTTAAAATATTGGTTATTTATATAAGTTAATTCTTGATTAATTAAAAAAAATACTGCAATATCTTGTTCCACTCAAATCGGATGAAAAACAAAAACTCAAAACAAGCACTCAAAATTTTATTATGCAAAAAATATGCCACTTTGCCGCACCCGGGGGTCTGGGAGTTTCAACATCAATATTGAGACTCGATATTATGCCACTTATGCCTGTTACACATTTCAGTGCAATCGGGCCACTAAGTAAGAAATATCCTAATTATTTTCAAAAATTGTGTGATATATTCCACTGTGCCCTATAACAGAACACTTGCGTTTAATATGTTTTCCATCAAAATTGTTTCTCTAGCTTTACGATACGTACACCTACACCAGTCACGTGATAATTATTTTACCACTGGCCCTGTTGTCCCTTGTCCCGTGGCTTATTCATTTCAGTCATAACGGTGATAGTTTAACTTAGTCAAGCTATTCGCAACGTCACAAGGTGCTCCTAATGTTGCAATTGCCAAGCCCATATTAAAAGTACCGGTCCTATGACAAGACCATATTAAAAGTACCGCTCACTTTAATATAAATGAACCGAAACTAGGACAGGTTCATACACTCAAAGTTCTAGTCACGTGTCGTTGCCAGTGACTGGTCTATTTCCCGCAGGGTTTAATAAGAATAAAAAACAAAGAACCTAAAATGAAATTGAATTCAAAGGGACACAAATAGTTTAAGCCATAATGAAATGGCTCAGGATAAGGTTAAGGAACACAGCAAAGAAAATGGGGAAAAGTGAAAGGGGAGGTACAATAAAAGCAATGTATGTACGTGAGTAAGGCCATCATCCATTTACATGTAGTTGTTTGATGCTACTGCTGCTGCTTATGTTCATCTATCAACGGATGAACGGATTTAGTTTTAAGTTAAAACAACTAAAAAAGAAAATGCTTAAAAGCACCGAAGATTCAATGTTAAGCTAAAAATGCATTGCAATGCTACATAATTCAACAGGACATGAACTGACAATAAAATTTAGTGCCGAGTGCGCATAATAAACTAGAAATGAAACCAACAACATAAACACATTGAAGCACTTAAAACAAGAAAATCTTACAAAAAATAGTAAAATGAATAGCAGCAACAACAAAAGTTCTTAGTGCAAACCAAAGAAATTTAAGCCAACATTGTTAGAGAAAAGATTGCAAAGAAAATGGCAACTGTTTCAATTTATAAAAAAAAAAAAACAAAAAAAAAACGTTATAATATAGTTAAATACAACAAACACTTGACATAAAATGACCTACAACATTATCATATAATTTTATTTCACTGGCAGCATAATGTGACCAACTATTACAATATTAAACCGTTTCGAAGACAGATAAGTACCAGTAATTACGCACATAGGGCTTCAATCATTACTGTACACGTGACTTCACTGACGAATTTTACAGGCGATGAGCCTCAAAGTAACTCATTACCTTGTAGGGGGTAAAGAAACTGGTTACTTATATGGTTACATGGTGGGAAAAAGTAATGTGTCTATAAATAGATTTTCATAAAAACAAAATTGTATAAAAAGTTTTTTTTACAGATATTTTTTTTAATTAAATAAATAACTTTTTTTTTATTAAATAAATAACTTGGTCATGCTGGGATTCCGAACCTGGGGTCTCTGGTATTTAACAATTAGTTAGGCGAGAACTCTACCAACTGAGCTATCGATACATACAATATTTTATTGCTTAAAATGTAGATGAGTTGTTGTGCTTCGTGTTTTCGTTCGTGATATCAAAAATATACACCTTACCATTATGCTTACAAAAAATTCACAAAGTAATGATAATATATAAATAGATTTTCAAAAATATAAATTAATAATTACTTTACGTTTATAATTCATGCATTTTGTAATTGATGATCGGTAAGTCATTATTTTATGTTTTGAAGTAATGTAAAAGGTAATGAGGTCTCATTACAAGGTAATCCATGAGTGTTCAATTATCGGTAACTCATTACTTCTTGTTTTAAAATAATGCTACAGGTATGGTGTACACATTACAAGGTAATGCATTACTTCATCGCACCCATTACCAAAGTTTTGCTGGGATATAACAAATCTTGATATTAAATAAGACTTTCTTGTTGCAAAATGTTTACTTATCACCACGTGATGCGAAATTGCTTTCCATATTAATAAGGATGTTCCCTGATGGAACCCCACAACTGGTATTTGTGGTATTAAAAAAAATTAAGTGAAATATTTCAAATCCAAAAACATCAACTCCCAACTCCTTGGGCATTTTTCGGCTATATATTAATTTCTTGTAGCGACTCATTTAAAGAAGCTAAATAACAATTTCCAAAAGGTCCACATTGGGATACATGTACACATCAAAAATTATTAACCTAAAATATCTAATTAAAGATTTGATTTGAATCACATTTGTTTCTAAACAAATATTTAATTGAATCAATTAATATTTTAACTGACTTCTAAATATATAAATACATATTGTGTATTAGACGTAATTCTTAAACTATTTTTTTATACACTATATGCTTAAATATAAAATTTTCAGTATAAAGTCCCAAATGCATTAGACGTTTTCAAACAAAACAAACACATACACACAAATACACAAACAGATACAGCATTCACAAAAACACACATACCAACGTATCGTTCACACACTTTTTTTTTTGTAAAAGTTATTTATAGCTATTTTTCCTTTTTAATTTTCAATAAAAGTTTAAGTGTATATAACTTTGAAATTATAAGGCCGTGCTAATAACTGTCATGTAGTAACTGTAGAACTTTTCTAAGTGCAGGTGTTGAAAAATTTTAAAATCAATCAGATATTTAGTTGGTCACTTTAGTCTTCCTCTATTACCGGTTAACTTACCCATCCTCACTCACACACACACACACAATAATCTACTTTACAAAATCATATAAAATTCAGGCTTTTTTGCTTTTTACAACTGTAACAACAACCATTATCTCAAGCTAAAACTGTAAATGTGATATAAAAAGGGAAGAATTAAATACAACCAAGTGTAGTAGTAGTAGTAGTGTATCATCATCAGTTACAGCAATAACAACAATATCAGCCCGCAAACTGAAAAAGACATTAAATGTTGCCTGCTTTGACTTGACTGCATTAAGTATAAGTTAAAGGTCCCACAATTGTAGTCACACATACCAACACTATATCAGTTTTAATTCTTTCTTTCCATTTACTATTGTGTATAATTATATATAGCACAGTGTATCATCACAGAGTAGCAATAACAATATCGAAATATGTTCATAGCTGTAACTGAGTATAAAGTCCCATAATATGAATAGAAAGGATTCTTTTATACTCGTATTTAGAATAAAAAAAAGTAGGGTAGAAGGGGGAGCTTTTGCCGCTGAGGTATATATGCCACCCCGACTTTAGCTGTATTTAAAGGATTTAAAAAAATGTTCCTTTCCATAATTTGTGTAGTTATTGATCATCTTTGCACTTGTACTTAATACGCGGTGAAGGATAGACATATTTTTGTGTTTTTTTGGGTTGCAAAAAAATAATATGGAGTTTAGTATATTTGGGATAACTTTTTCATTTTGTGTACTAAACCAAAATCGATGCGTTGATATTAATTTATAATAATAATATTTTTTAGAATTTATTTCCAAAAATTGTAAAAAAAATCTAAAATAGTATAAGCGGCAGATCATGGGGCACATACGCAGGACCACCAGTTCGGGTAGTTTCGTCAGCAAAAAATGGTAGCACTTTAAAAGACGTATACTTAATATTAATTTATTACATGATTATATGAGTTACACGGGTCATATGTTATTTTCTTTCACCAATATCGATGAAAATAAACTTTTTTGTATTTTTTTTTCTGAAATTACAGCTATTGATATCCATTTTAATAATTATTAAATATAAAATAAAGGGTCCGCCAAATAACTTTTTTTTTTTGAACTCCTGAACCAATTGGACTTTGTATGGCATCATGCCAAGGTCTTTATGCTAAATTCGTCTCAATGATGTCTCCGAAATGTTCAATTGTTGAGAACGACGGTGAATTGATGTTGATGGCGCTTCACGCACACTTTCTGCCACAATATTCTCCGGTGTACGCACTGTTTTTGGCTTTTCACGCTTTGGTTTATCGATGAGGATGCCAGTTTCTTTCACTTTTTTCACAAGATAACGAACATACGGACCATATTCGTTCAGCGGAAGGATAAAACTAATTATCTGTCAAATCAGACATGAGCTAAGTGTTACCATTCACGAAATAAGCACTAGTTGAAAAAAAAAACGTTAGATGGCCTACCCTTTATAAGTTTTACCCCAGGAGCCGTTACATTTACAGGTAAGAAATGTGCAACAGCAACTTGTCAAATTTGCCGTATAGATGGGGCAGTTTATCCGATTTAAGTTACTTTGGAAATCTTTAAAAAAAAATAAAAGAAATAAAGATAATTTATGTTTAAAACATAGAAATTAAAGTTAAGGTGTACAAAATTTTAGGAAAAAAAAACAATTTTTCCAAAAAAAATTGTTGGTTGGGTAACGACAGCGCTTTAAAAAATGCACCCCCTTCTACCCTACCTATGTCTGTATGTACAACTAATATTGAATTATATAAGCTTTTAAGGCAAATGTAAACGAATAATATGTATAAACTCGTACACTCAAAAAAAACCGGCCGTAAATTTAGCAAAAAAGTTTGTTGAGTAAGCAACATTTTTGCTGGGACGATCCTTGCAGAAAAATTTCTAGTATCTACAAATGTGTTTTGCTGAAAATCAATGAGCTGATTTTTTGCAAAAAAATTAGTAAATACAGCAAATGGGTGCATGAAATAACCCCCACCGTCGAAATGAAATAAGCCCCACCGATTTTGTGCCCACCAAAATGAATTAATCCCCACCAAAATGAATTATTCCCCACCAATGAAAATGAATTAGCACCCACCAAATTTGGTGGGCATTAAAATGAAATAATACCCACGTATTAAAATGAAACTTTGCCCACCGAAAATGAGATAAGCCCCACTTTACATTATTTAGATAAATAAATTATTTAAATAAAGAAGATATAAGGGGTCAAAGTTGGCACATTTTGTCAATACGAGCCAAATAATGAAATATGGTTTCGCAAGCTTAAGTTTTTCTGTGTGGCGGCCTGCGGCCGTTCTTAGGGGTTTTTTCCTCCAGTAGGACACGGCAGGTGGCTTCGCTCAATAAAGTTTTCCTGCCCGCGACACAAAACAATAAACATTTTTTTTTAAATTTTTTTTTCACGTTGATATTAAATAAATGGAATATTGATTTAAATTGGATAACACGATATTCTTTAAAAGGAAATATAGCCAACTTGGTTTTATTTCCATTTTTGTTGGAAATAAAGTCAACCTGTGAATTTGACTTCATTTCCATTTTGGTTTTATTTCAGTTGGTGTTATTGGACACCACCGTGTCCTTCTAAAATATGGATACACCTTTATGTCAACATTCTGTAAAAGGGCAAATTATTAGTTTTTTTACCAACTAAGGAACCTGGTGATATGGGCACGAATGGATTTTTAATAAGATGAAATGTGTTTTTTTAATTGAAACAACGTATTCTTTTTTCGTACTTTCTAATATCACCTTTACAAAATAAAACTAGTACTGTAAAAGTAGGAATTAATTCAAAAACCAAGAATTGATATTAGAATTAAAATGAATTGAACCCCACCAAAATGAATTAATCCCCACCAATGAAAATGAATTAACCCCCACCAATGTGGTGGGTAATAAAATGAAATAATACCCACGCATTAAAATGAAACTTTGCCCACAAAAATGAGGTAAGCCCCACTTTAAATTTTTTATAAATTTGGTGGGGCTTATTTCATTTCGGCGGTGGGTGTTATTTCAGCGAGGGTTATTGCATTCACCCACAGCAAATAGTTGTGCTGACATTGTGTTCCATGCAAATGAAAATCGACCTGTTGGAATCAAAAAAATTTTTGTTGGAAATTTGGAGCTTTGAAAAAAACTTAGTATAAAATTTTTACTTTATTTGATTTATTTTGCTGAAATTTAAATCTAAATTTTGCTGATGATTGTTTTATACAAGGTGGCGCAAAAATAACCTTCCGATGTTTTTTGGCTGTAATTTAAAAAAAAATGAAAAACTTTGATTCTTCTTGTGGATTATTTTTATTTGGTATTTTAATTTTTTTTACATCAAGTCGAGAATATGATGTCATGTAAATGGCCGCCGCCACAGTTGATTGTCATTTGAGCCCTTTTTATGGCATTTTCAATCACTTTGGCCAAAACTTAGGTCCTCACATTCTTGACGGATATTGTCTTTAAGAGCTGCAAGAGTCTGAGGCTTGTTGACATAAACCCGCGACTTTAAAAAGCCCCACAAAAAGAAGTCTGGAGCGGTCAAATCAGGCGATCTTGCTGGCCAGTGCAAATCGCCAAAACGGGAGATTAGGCGCCCGGGAAATGCATCCTTCAGCATATCGGTTGTGACACGTGCAGTGTGTGCCGTTGCACCGTCCTGTTGGAACCTCATGTTTTCCAATCCCAATTCAACAAGTTGCGGCAAAAAGAACTCGTTGATCATTGCTCTGCAGCGCTCACCATTCACAGTAACCGTTTGGCCCGCGACGTCTTCGAAGAAAACAGGTCCGATGACTCCTCCAGCGAAAACAGCACACCATACAGTGACTTTGAGCGGGTTGTAATGGCTCTTCGTGGGTTACACGCGGATTTTCAGTGCCCCAGAAGCGTAAATTTTGCTTATTTATGTACCCGCTAAGATGGAAATGGGCCTCATCACTCATGATTGTTTTTGATGAAAAATCATCTTCCTCTTGGTGGTGATTAAGGATGGATTGAGCGTATGTTACACGCGATTGGCGGTCAGCAGCTAACAGCTGATGCACCGTCTGGACTTTGTACGGAAACATCTTCAAATCTTGTACCAAAATTCGCTGTAAAGACCGTCGACTGATACCCATTTGCGTGGCACGTCGTCAGGTCGATGTCGACGGCGCTTCCATGACATCCTCGGCTACAGCAGCAATATTCTCTACAGAACGGCTACTCCGGGGTCTGCCACGCCTGGCAGCATCTCGTGTTGTGCCAGTCTCTTCGAGGCGAGCGGCTAAACGTCGCAGTGTTTCACCAGTAGGCGTTGGACGGCCAGGAAATCTGCGACGAAATTCAGGTTGTGCCAAAGTCACCGACCGATTGTTGGTCAAATAAATAGTCACCAATATTCCGCGTTCTGGAGCAGTGTAGCGTAACATTGTTTATTAACGTGTATTTCGCATGTGTTTACTACACAAATGTCAAAACAGAACTGACATTAGGGGCCAATCGCAAAATTTATAGCATTTTCTGATAGGAGGATTACTTTTGTGCCACCTTGTATATATATAAAAATGAGAAGACTTTCACACTGTTGACATAATGCAATTGAATAAAAAATCTGTAAATAAACAAAATATTTTATTAATTAAAAAAACCAAACATAATAATTCCCAATTACTTACATGAATGTATGTATGGGGTAATTTTACGTTTTTTCAAATAAAGACAACTCTAAAATACAAAAAGAAATATGATTATCGTAAAAACTACTTATTTTTAAAAAGTAAAATGGAATATGCAAATATTTAATTAGCATTTTTTTACTACCTGCTTTAATTCTGCCTGAATCTGTTGTCTTCATAATTCTCTATATTCTTATATTTTGTTACAACAAAATCGTACACTTAATAAATTTTTTAAATTAGTCTATTTAATTTATTTATTGTTTTATTAATTTTTTTATTTACATTTCTTTAATATTTAGAATTTTTATGATCAAACATTTTTTTGGGGTGGCTTTGTTTGATTTGTAGTATATGAAAGAACAAATTTAGTGATTGAAATCAGATGCAGTTGAATTTTTTTGTAAGTCTTATAGTGGTGTATTTATCTGTATCTTTTCTTTTTTTCTCTACTTCGTCTACACAAGCTGCGAGATCGACATCTCGTAGTTTTATTTGTTCTTCGTGATCTACAACAATTTTGTTAGCAACAAAAATTAGTTAAACATTAGTTCAAAATTAGGATTTTTGTGAAAGCGTTTAACTAAAAGTTTTGCTGAAAAAAAAATACTGTAAGTTAGCTAACTAAATATTTTAAATAGACGTTTCACAAAATTTTCAACAAACTTTTTTTAATGTACACACAGAGAAACTGAAATTCGGTTACTACGGCTGAAATTCGTTTATTTCGAATTTCCGATGGTTTGCACAACTTAAAACTAGTTTATACAACAAAGTTTGGTTATTTCAACTGAATTTTACTTGTAGCACCCAAAATATTCAGAAATCTAATGTAAATATCGTTGTACTGATTGAATTAAGCAGTTGTTATCATTAATATACACTTTTCAATTCGGTTGGCACTTTATTTCTCTGTGTGTACGCATTAGGGTTGTCATTTATTTAGGTTTTTATTTTGTTCGAATAAACGATCAAACAATTTTTGATGGAACGATTAAACGATTAACTTTCAAAAATTATTCAAACTATCGATCGAGTTACAAATCTCGTGATCGTTTAGAAGTTAAATGTTTAGTTTTAGATATTACCATGCACTCAGGAAAAAAAGTTTCGGAATATTGTGAATATTATAGAGCATAAAAATTTAAGGAAGTAACTATATACAAATTTGGTATTGATATTAAAGAGGTTTTGAAGACACATTTACTGGTGTACAAATTATGTCTAAAGACTTTTAAGTATTTTTGTTATTAAAAAAAATGTTTTGAGCAACATTAAATCTTGCGTTTTATTAAGGAATTAATTATTAAGTTTTTTTAAGCTAAAAATAATGCATAGTAATGCCAACTCAATTTATATGAGGGGATGTCTGCGCTTTACCCGATATTCGATATCATTCGGTTTTTATGCGACTTTTCCAGAACAACCTTTTGCCCCTATATTCCAAAGAATTAAAAATGTACCAACACTGTGTCCACTATATAGGCAATATGGGTATCCATGTTTTTGATTTTTTTGTGAGTACTTTAACCCTGTGTACAAATAAATCTAGTTTTCGTAAACTAAAGACAAGTTTTAATACAAAAAAAAATGTATTTTAACCCCACTTTTTAACCCTAGAACTTGAGATTTGGCAGTTAAAGAAAAATAGGTATTCTTTTTTCTTGTACCTTTACAACATATCCAAAATATATTATAATCTGGAAGTTCGGGTCAGGATGCCTCCGCTGTAAGTGGAATATTCCAAAACCAAATACATTAGCTTATACATCAACTACTTGGGCATTTGTCAGTTATAAATCATTTAATTGTGGCAACTTATTAAAAAAAGAGATCTATAACAATTATGAAAATAACTCAAAAGGCCCACATTAGGGAGCATGAACCCTAAATAGGACTAAAATTCAAAAACTCTCTTAAAGTATTTGAAATTATTGCAAAATTAAATAAAATCGAAGGAAATTTGTAATGAAATTTACTTTAATTTAAAGCTGCTTATATATGTACCATGTGGAATCCTAACTTTTTTAATTGCGGTAAAAAAACATATTTAGTTTGTTGTGAAATATGTTGGCTTTGTTGTGATATTGTTGATATTTAGTTTGTTGTGAAAGGTGATTAAAAAAGAAAAAATCTCGGAAAGAAATGAAAAAAAATAAGAAAATATAGTAAATGTCCACTTTGGGGAAAACTATGAAAATTAAGTTTTTCGCACAAAAAAAAACTTGTTTGTTATTCATTTTTTATATGTACCAAAAATTACACTTTAATTGGGCTTTTTTTTTTTTTTTGAAAAGAGACACTAAAACCACGACAAACGTGTGCATTCAAGTCGAAACTTTTTTGAAACAGTGGTAGCGAAAATTAAACTCGCTGCCAGTTTTGACATATGCATGTAACAACACGAAATAAAATGAAAAGTCCAATTTACGGAACGGGCCGCAATTGGGTACATTCAATTACGATACATTTAAATTGGGCTCTTAATAATCGGACCATAACATTTAGCCCCCTGTATTCCATTTAACAAATTTATTTTCACGGGACAACTCGACGTTAGCTATATAAACCACTTATATACAATACCATTCAGCGTATTTCGGATCGAACTGTATTTCTAATAAAGGGTCCGCTATCTAACGTTTTTTTTTTCAACTAGTGCTTATTTCGTGAATGGTAACACTTAGCTCATGTCTGATTTGACAGATAATTAGTTTTATCCTTCCGCTGAACGAATATGGTTGTGTATGCGCTTGAACAACGCATGGGAAATATTGCGACATTACTTTGAAATTCATGGTAATCAGCAAGGAGTGGCCGTTACAGTCAATGACGATCGTTATCGGGCCATGTTGAACGAATTTTTGTTCACAAAAATTGAAGAGGAGAATATTGGCAACATTTGGTTTCAACAGGACGGCGCTACGTGCCACACAGCCGAAGCTACACTCGATGTTTTGCGCCCTGTTTTTGAAGATCGCATTATCAGCCGCAGAGCTGATGTCGTTTGGCCACCTCGGAGCTGCGATTTGACACCGTTGGACTATTATTTGTGGGGTGCCGTCAAAGATAAGTGTTACGCCAACAAGCCAGAGACAATTGACGCTTTAAAGGACAATATCGTGAAGCCATTGGTTTTTTTTTATAGCATTTTCAGAAAAAAAAATGTTATTTTTCGGACCCTTTAGATATAAGGCTAAATTTTTTCTAAACGGGATTTTCCATACAAAAAAATTGTATTTCGATTTTTTTGTATGGATACAGTAATACAGGCATTAAACACGCAGAGACAAGAGTCATGTTATGATAGTTCACGAGCATTAAGTTATGGTCGCAACACTTAACAATCATAATATAATCATCATAATCATATTAAGATCATAGATAATGAAAAAATCATCCTCAGTAATCATAATATGAATAGTCAGAATCATGTTTATGATTTTTAGGATCATAATATGATAATTTCGGGTCCCCAATCATGTCCAATCATATTTTTGCTCTGCCTAAAAATAGTACAAATAAATTTATTATTAAATGACCCATAAAATTGTTTCTTAGATTATATTATATACACTGATAATAATCCATGCGTAAAATTACGAAAAAATGTCAAATTAACCAAACTTTTTGTAAAATAAACGAAAATTTGTATATTTTACAAACTTTTTTGTAGTTTTGACAATAATTTCGTATTTTTATGTATGGATTATTATGAGTGTAGAGGTGAGATCTTCCTTTTTTGGACAAACATATTTATATTATATAAATACAAATAATTCCTAAACACAAAATAAAAAAAGCGCCGAAAAACACATTTTTACAAAAAAAAAAAAGTTCTTTGCCGCAATCACCTAATTACCCCACTGTGCAATTACTATGCTTAAAAAGTAAGAACATTTTGTTTTATAAACAATCTCACATAAATATTTCAAGTTAATTGTCCTTTTGGGTACAATTTCAAACGCAATTGCAGTTACGCATTTAGAAACAACAACTAACGCTAAAAACTCATGCTGGTTTTCCAACCAACTTCCACTATAATCAACAACATTAAAACAACGCATTTTAATCAACAATAACTTCCCTTTCCCTATACTCCAATACACGCACAAACACACATATACACATAAACATTGATTGTCTAACAAACGGCCATTATTTCTTGTTTTAAGCCATTTTTAATAGAGTAAGAGAGCTGAGTATAGTGGCATTTCAACACTTGACATTTACTTGATTTTTATGCTGTTGCAGTTTAAGTTGTTTATAGCCAAGTCAGGCAGGCAAAACGACCCTTTTGGCTTTAAAAGAAGCATAGAAGAAATAAGTAAAATAAAACATGCGTTGAAATGCCAGTAATTCATGCTGTCATAATGATGACTTGGTAAAGATTAAAATATATATATGAATGGGTTGTAAAGAGCAGTTGTAGGACAGCAACAACAAATTGTGAAAAATAAGAAATAATCATGTTAATATGTAAGAGGAGCTGAACAACTCAACCAACTACTAAAGCAACTAGAGCTTAACATGAAAAAACATGTTAAGCCATGTTGCGTTACGACGACCATAGTAGAAGAAAACTTTAAATCTTCTTTTTTTCACTCGCTGATTTTTTTACAGTTTTAACAAGAGCAGAAAACTATGAATAGTAGTGCTATACTGGTCCTAAATATGATGCCATGTACTACAACAACTTTAACTAGAACCTACAAAAAAAAAAAATAAGTCAAGAAAAAAACATCTCATCGGCATCAACAGCAACATTATTATTAAACTTATATAACAAACTTTATATTACTCAAAACTCCATGAATGTTTTAAGAAACATGAAAAGAAATGTAAGAAAATCTTTAACAATCAACCCCACTTGAAGCTCCCGGTTATAGTAAGATTTTGTGTTTTTGTTCATATTAAAAGAAGTTTATACCTTCTTAACTAATACTCTGCTACTATTTATAGCCATTTCTCTGAGGGATTGCTGCATAAAATTAATTTATAATTTTTCCTATAGTTCATGTTTCTGAATATATTTTTTTTCTCAACTGTTTTGCATCAGCCAAAATGTATGTGTGTGAGTTTTTTTTTTTCTACTAACTGCATCATATACTTAAAATACACATAAACAGTTGTGCGGAAGATTTTAGCACCGTTAAGGAATTATATTTTATAATTCAGCCATTCTCAGGTATTATCAAAACATAAATCCAATTTAACCCTCTAACTGGCAAGCGATGTTTTGCAACGAAAATCATACCATGTGCTCCACTCGAAAAACAAATAATAAGCTCTTCAACAAAATTGTTTATTGTTGCCTAATTTAGGCAATATGAGCCTAAATATTTTAGGGTGCATTTTGGAAATTAATGCATATAAAAGCGAAGTTTTAGACAACAAATATTTCTCCTACCAAGATTTATTTTATTTTTTTATTTTTTTAATTAATAATCATATAATTACAAATTATATACTATTACCCTAACCGAGCACTAGCTACTATGGCCTTCGGCGCGTTGTAGCGAAAACAGACCAGTGCCTCTGGTGGGAATCGAACCCACGACCCCAGCACTTATAAGCCAGCACGCTACCAACTAGCCTACCGGGGCGCACATCCTACCAAGATATAACCACGATCGAAAAACATTTTATTTCAGCTCCTATTTACGAAGATATCGCGATTTTCTCTCTTCGGAAAAAGCGAAATAAGCCGAAAAGATTTATATTGTTCAAACTTCAACGCTCTATCTAAAGATTAACAAAAGTTGTTTTGCAACGAAACGTTGTTTTGCAACGAAAATCAGAATATGTGCTCCACTCGAAAAACAAATAATATGTTCTTCAACAAAATTGTTTATCGTTGCCTAATTTAGGCTATATGAGCCAAAATATTGTAGGGTGCATTTTGAAAACTAAAACATATAAAAGAGAGGATTTGAACAAAAATTATTTCTCTTACCAACCACGCTCGAAAAACAATTTTTTTTTCTGCTCCTATTTAGGAAGAAATCGTGATTTTCGCTTTTTGGGAAAAGCGAAATTAGGCGAAGAAGTATCTAAATTTCAATTTATATTGTTCAAACTTTAAAGCTTTGCTATTAATACTTAGTGTCTTCCTTCTTGCAAAATTTCATAAAAATCCGTATATTAGTTTATAAGTTAAGACGATGTCCCTTAGAGGAATCCTGATAAAATCCTGAGTGAGTCCTTGGACTAAAGTAAGGACTTATTATTAAAGATAAAGCTTCAATCTTACTTATATTTTATTATAAAGAGTTTTTAGTCAACTTAAATTGGTTTTTTAGATTTTTGACAACAACTTCTTGTTTTTAAATAATTAGTTTTTGAAATTTTACGAAATTTTGATTTTGAAGCTTTCGCGTTTCCAAGCCGTAGACGGCACACGCAAAAATTCTTCGCAAAATATTTAGAAAAATTTAGTTTTCTATCGGCATATATTAATTTCTAAGTATAAAACGCTCATTTGACGCATTTGTGGTAAATTTTATGAAGACTGCCCTGAGGCAGCCTTACCGTTAGAGGGTTAAGGAATTATAAAGGGTCCGCCATCTAACTTTTTTTTTTCAACTAGTGCTTATTTTCGTGAATGGTAACACTTAGCTCATGTGTGATTTGACAGATAATTAGTTTTATCCTTCCGCTGAACGAATATGGCCCGTATGTTCGTTATCTTGTGAAAAAAGTGAAAGAAACTGGCATCCTCATCGATAAAGCAAAGCGTGAAAAGCCAAAAATACTGCGTACACGCGAGAATATTGCTGCTGTGGCAGAAAGTGTGCGTGAAGCGCCATCAACATCAATTCACCGTCGTTCTCAGCAATTGAACATTTCGGAGACATCATTGAGACGAATTTTTGCATAAAGACCTTGGTATGACGCCATACAAAGTCCAATTGGTTCAGGAGTTCAAAAAAAAAAGTTATTTGGCGGACCCTTTATTTTATAATTCAGCCCTTCTCATGTATGATCAAGACATAAATTCAATTTAAGTTATTTAATCCATTTTTTATCAACCAAAGAATCCGCTGTCCGATTTAGTTCGAAATTTTATATATATGCTATTTCGTACTACAGTAGTAAACATTTTCACAAATGATTAAAAACAAATATCTGTTTTTTTTGCACCACCGCTGTCAAAACACTCTAACAGATGGTGCAACTGCCAAAATGATAATAACATTATACTAAAGGTCCGGCTTTGGAAGCAAAATTTCCAACCTTGTTGTACTCGGTAACACTTACCAGAAAAATAGTATCACTTTTCAGATATTTATTTTTTTTTTATTTTATTTATTAATAATCATATAATTACAAATTATATCCTATTACCCTAACCGAGCACTAGCTACTATGGCTTTCGGCTCGTTGTAGCGAAAACAGACCAATGCCTCTGGTAGGAATCGAACCCACGACCCCGCACTGATAAGCTAGCACGCTACCAACTAGCCTATCGGGGAGCATTTTTCAGATATTTTTTTCTGTCACACTGTGTTATTCAATTAAATTTTTTTAATCATTTGGTTTATGAATGAAATTGCAAAAAATTATTGTGAAAATGTATCTAATTTGTTTTAAAGAACTAATTTGTCGAACCGCCCATTTCTTCTTTGTATGATTTTTGAAAGTGTTTTTTTTTTTTGGCAAATACAGATTTTTTTAAATTAGTAAAACTGCCTCTGACGAAAATCTAATAATAAAAAAAAAAAATTTATATAAATAGAACATTTTTGGTCTTCGAAGTTTAGTAACGTCATGATGCTTGTTAGGAAAAGACTCTAACCACGTGCTTGATTACTAAGAAGACAAAAATTTAGCAAAATTGATGATTAATAGGATTTTTGTTAAAGTTCTGCCTATTGTGGGAGCTCTAGCTTCTCTCAAACTTTGGGTTCTGATGAGATCATTAGCTAGATCGAAATACTAGTATCAACCTAGCTAATATGTTTGATTTGCTTTATTTTTGTAAATATACGGAAATATAAATTTAAAAAAAATTTTTTTTTTAAATGTTGGGGTTTGGAAAAAGAATAAACGTTTTTCTTTAAAATAATAAACACTGTTTATTTTAAAATCAGACTAGACTAGTTTCTACCTTTTATTTACAGGCGTCATCAGTGATTTTCCATTTAAATTGTATTATTATTTATGTCTTATAATTGTCAGATTGTCTGTATGTGATAAATGTTTTTAACAACCTGCGGCTTTAGGAATCAAACGTGAGCTTCTTCTTACATTACAAATGTAACAATACCAAGTCATGACCGTTTAACGATCATACCCAAGTATGGCCTAGAATGTAATGCAGCTAAACTGCAGTTCTCTCAGAAGTTTACTCAGAGTGACCAACACTAACAAACACAAATATTCTATTTTTAGATTTTTTATTTATTTTTCTAACCTCCTCCGTCTATACTCTACAACGTTACCAGATTGAAGTATGGTTTTTAAGTTCAGTGTTGACAATGTTGCGTTCTTAAATTGCGACATTGGCACAGGGCAAATTTTGTAATGTATTTTAGTACAGCGTTATTTTAACGTCATATAGTGTTATTTTAACGTCGCAATTAATTTCATCAAGACAGAGGAGTAAAAATTTACGTTGTTTTTGCTTCGAAAAATGGTATTATCTCGTAAACAATTATTAGTTTTGTTATCCTACGCAAAAACCACTTACATATTTCCACAAAATAACTAACCCATTAATATATTTGCTATTTTGTGCTCTCGTCTGTCCCTACTTTATATGTACTTTGTACACACACTTTTTTTGCATACAAACTTAAGGTATAATATAACAACGTCGCGTTTTGTGTTGCCTTTTAATAAGTGCAAATTCTCCATTGTTGCATTAAGATCTTGTTGCCAGTTTTCTTCTTCTTTTTTTTTGTTCACATTTATTCCTTTCTTTTTATTTCAGATGATTTTTTTTTTGTTCCTCTACTTTTCATTTATTCATTTTCTATGTATTGTGCATAGAGTTAATGTTTGTCAAGTAATATAAGATGACTGTTGTTGCTATTTTTGTTGCTGTTGTTATTATTATTGGTGTAGTTGTCACCGTATCTTGTGTTTTATGAATGTTTTGCTATTGTAGCTTGTTGCAGTCAGCAGTGTTCCCAAGTCAACATGTTCATTTAATGTTGTCCGTTAAGAAACATAATTAAAAATTTAAAATGCAATCAAAGCTAGAAAACTGGGCAAACAAAAAGTAGCAGTAGCAGCAGCAGAAGTAAAAGTTCATGTTATAGAAAAAGTTATCAAAAAATAAAAAAAAATCTGGGTTGGCAAACGTTTCATTCGGTTTTCGATATTGGATATTGTGAATATTTTGTTAAGCTTTTTTAAGGATAACGTTATTTTAAGTTATTTCATTACGTTTTTTAGGGTTAATGCTATTAAACGTAATTTCGTTAAGTTATTTTAGGGATAACGTTATTTTACTTAATCTTTTAATATATTTCAGATAACAGCAATATCTAGCACATCTAAATTAAAATGCATTCCACATTAGCAACAACAGTAAAAAAGCATTTTAGAAATTTTTAAATATCGTAAAAGTAGCCAATGCCAGTTTTCAGAAGCTTGTTTTAAAGTTTAAAGTAGCCAGTTTAGAAACTTTAGGTCATCAAAGTGCACTACACTCAGGGAACTTCTGCTGTAAATATTTAGATTAGGTTAGACTAGAGTGGCACTATGCACCGCGACCAGAAGTTGGTATTTTGTGCATTCAGCGAATACACCCTATAGGTTCAGGCTCCCTACGAAGCCAACTATCCTACCAGGTAAACAGTTCCAAACATCCGATGGCGTCACTATTCGACCACTAAAATAACGCACCCTCCTGTCGGAGAGCCTCGGACATTTGCAGAGAACATGCTCTGAAGTCTCGGGGTTCAATTTCACAAAACCTGCACGTATCCGTAGAGAATCGTCCCATCTTGTACAATTGATACCTAAGGCAACAGTGTCCCGTGAGGTAACCCGTCACGGTCCCTAGTTCGCCCCTTGTTATAGACAAGAGTTACGCCACCTCTCCCCAGAGGTGATATAAACAGCCTCGCCTGTCGCTGCCCAGGCGATCTGGCCCAATAGGTCCCAAAACTCCGACTGCCTCCATCTTCTGAGGGTCTCTCTGGCATACCCATTGGGTACGCCACAGCAGGGTTCAGGGCCAATGAATTGTCGACGAGCTCCGCAGTTTGCCAAATAGTCAGCCCGTTCGTTGCCCTCATGCCCCTCATGGCCTGGAACCCAGCCCAGTGTCAAGGAGTTGTTAAGTCCTAGGCGATTTAGAGAGTCGATACATTCCTTAACCAGACCCGACGACACATCTTGAGCCCTCAAGGCACCAAGTGCCGCCTGGCTGTCAGATAGAATGTAGATCGTGGCCCCAAGTGTCCTCCTCTGCAGACATTCTTCCACACAGATACAGATAGCGAAGACCTCCGCGGAGTAAGAGTTCACAGGTCCACTCGGGCGATTCAGTATACTAAGTCCGGCCTCTTCAGGGTACTAAGTCCATTCGTATGATCTTATGAAAGAGCCTTCTGAAGCCTAACCGCTTCGGGGAGATCTCAGATCTTCTCGCAGTAGCTACGCCACGTTGCCCTCTTAGATCTACGAAGTTCCTTATTGTACCCAGTTAGAGCCGCCTTGTAGGCCACACAGTCACCTGTCTCCTTGGCCTAATTGAATAGTCTTCTCGCCTCAGTTCTAAGTTTCCCAAGTTCATCGTTCCTTGCCCCATTGGGCAAGGAAACCCATTTTTTTTTTTTAACAAATAAAACAAATAAATGTTTTTTTATTTTTCACTACAATTGTGGCTTTATTTTTTGAACAGTTAAAAACAACTGCCAATGTTAGTTGAGTTTACTGATATGTAAGTCGTCCATTCTTTAAGTGAAACATTTTTAAAACTTAAATTTTTTTAAAATTAAAAACGTAAATACAATCGCAAGTTTTTAAGATTTAGAAATCGAAATGCCTATATTGCTCCATAGAGTCAGTCTTGAGGTCAGCAAATATTAATTTCTTAATTTTCTTTCTTGGAATGTACGATAAGTACGTTTTTATGTATTTATAATGGACAAAATTTATCATTATAAAAATTTTTTTGATAATTTGTTTTTGAGACAAACAAATAATTTATAATGTATTTCGTAAGGATATTTTAAGGTCGCAAGTAAAAAAATTGATATGTGACAACATCAAATTACAGTGGAGTTCGGTTAAAGCGAAAGCCGGTTATAAAAAACTTTTTTTATAAGGAACGATTTTTCAGGTCGTAACGAATTTACTACCATTTTTCTAACAAAATAATACGGTTATAAGGAACATCATTTAAAGCGAACTTTCTATATAACTAACTAATTTTTTGGACCCCTTTGCATGTTTTCAATCAAATTTATACCCTTATAAGGAACACATAAAAAATAAAGATATTATAATGAAAAGTTTGCTGTTAAAACTTTGCTGTTTTAACTTAAAATTTAATTAAAAGAATTAAAAAATGTATGAAACGTTAATGGAAAAATGATTTCAATATTACAAGCTAAAGTTTAAAATTAGGATAAATTCCTGTAATTTTTTTTAATTTTTGAAAATTGATTACAACGCTTATTGCAAACTTCTCTTATAACGAACTAAATTGTCCATTCCGTACTAGTTATTAGATATGCGCTGATATGAAAGTTGATCCGAAATATGAGAACATATAATTGTATCTAAAATATATCAAATTTTATCGATTTCAATACAATAGTGTCGAATTAGATCCAGTTCGATGCAATGAGATTTGTACAACTTGATATTAGATAAAATTTCATCCAAATTTTGTCCTCATACCAGACTTGGGCGATGTCAAGTACATTTCAATATCGTTTACTTCTGAAATTTTTCTATATCATTAAAAATGCCAGACCTACGCTCACACTTAAATGGGCTTAAACGCTTCCTTGGAAAATTTAAAATTTTGTCAATACCAAACCTGGGACATAACTCCAATATCTGTTGATTTAATTACAGGCCAATTACTTTTTTATGTTCGATTACATGTAATTGGGTGTAATTGAGTAATTGCCCTGTTATTAAATACCCAGATGTTGTTACTAATATGTATGTTTGGTATTAAACATTTTACAAATTTTCCAAGGAAGCGATTAAGCTCACAAGTGTGAGAGTAGGTCTGATATTATTAATGATATAGAAAATTTTAACAAGTGAACGATTTTGAAATGTAATTGACGTCGCACAAGTCTGCCTCATACAAATTGTTGGCTATTATATATAACTGTGTCGAATTAGATATAATTTAATATTTTTGGGTAAGAGTTAGGGGGCGTTGTGGAGTAATGGTTAGCGCGTTGGACTTTTACACAGAAGGTCCCGGGTTCGATCCCCGGTGCCGGCAACATCAAAATAATATGTATGAGTTTTTTCTATCCCTCATACGTATCGCAATGTCCACCTTCGGTGTTCCCATAGCAATTAACCCCACCGAAGTAAAATAATGAATCAGGGCTATGAACCAAAAAGCTTCAATAAGTTCGCCAACTCTCCATCAGGTGGCGAGCAACAACTGTTCTAAGACTTATCATCTCGCGCAATTACAGTGTTGCCATGTCTGAAGCCCTTCATCTTTCCCCACCTTTCATCTCTATACTAACCCTTTCCAAAGAAAGCAACACACTAAATATAGGAAGTATTTCCTGAGTGTTGCCTCTCTTTTTATAAAAAAAAAAAAAAAATTAAAAGAAGTAAGTGGTTACTAAGGATTTTTTTTTTTTGTTAAAAAGGGGTTTTTAGTAAAAATTAAACAATAAAGCACATATTTATTGCATTTTTGCATTAAAAATTAAAACAAAAACATAATTATTAAATGATTCAAGATCATTTTAAATAAAAATAAATATCATATAATATTGAATAAATAATGCATCAGTTCGTTAAAAAAATAAATTTTTATTACTAATGAAGCGTTAAGTTATTTGTTGACATCCGATTTCGAATTTTTTTGACAAAGTTCCGGATATTAGATATGATTTTATACAATTTAATCCGAAATTTGTCCATATCCAGGACATTAAATTATATCTAATTGGATATAAATATACCAGATTTTATATAACTTTAAGCGATAGTAGGTATGCCTTTGTGACATAAAGTTAGGCTTAAAAGTATTTAAGTTAAAAACTTAAATTTCCAGAAACCAAAATTTTTAAAGACCCATTATAGTTTAAATGAAACAACGAAAAGTTTAAAAATTATCTAGAAAAAAATTCGTGTTTAGTTTAAGTGATGTCTTATAGAATATACGCATTTTTTGATTTAAAATTATATAAAAGAAATTACTTGAAAATGATTTCGTTATAAAATTAGTAGGGTCATATATGAAGCCATGTGAAATAAAGTCTTAACTTGCAGATAATTTAATCTGATATTGAACTTTACGAAAAAATGTTGGTATTATATATATAATTATTAAGAAGAACTTTTCAGTATGACGTCACATATACTTTAATTAAACTAAGCATCGGACCATATATAATAATATAGATCACTACATATATTTGGATCATTATTATATGGTTTGTGTAGTTATATATGGTACAAGATTTGGAGACATATAATACACTCAGGGAACTTCTGCTTTAAAAATATGTAGTTGCTTAGGTTGTAATACAGTTTCTTTATTTTTAATGTAAATGTCAGTCATTTGTAGAACAAATTAAAATATTTACTAACCTTGTAGTTCATTTAAAAAATAACTCACATCAAATGACTATTTTATGATTTTACATTCATTTTATAAAGTTATTTTTTGTTATTTAAAAAAATAAAAAAAAATAAATGTTTGTTTATTTTTTACTACCATATGGTGCATTTTTACTACAATTGTTTGTAATTTTTTGAACATTAAAAAACAAGTGACAATGTTAGTTGAATTAACTGTAATGTAAGTCGTCCTTTCTTTAAGTAAATTTCATTTGTTTTTAACTACAATTACAGTGGTCTTTACCTACGTAGTATTCTAAGTGTACCATTTGGAAAATATTGCCAATAAAAATTATCAGATCTGTTTGTAAAGGGTGTCCCAAGAAGAGCGCAATTTTTAAATTTTAAATAAAACACAGATATTTAAAATAAAATCGTGAAACTTTATTATATCGTAAAGTAGATAGAATGAGGTTATGTATGGAACAATATATCGTGCAGATGGACGCAGCGGCTTTACTGGCATGCACGCGATCTTTTAATGAAATTTTCAATGACCGTTTTGCATGAATGCTGCGGTATTTCATTAATGCAGCGTCCAATTTCCTCTTTTAAGGCTTGGTCCTCGTCATCTTATTCGCGTAAACCATCGACTTCAAAAAACCCCAAAGAAAAAAATCTAGTGGTGTTAAATCGCACGATCTAGGCGGCCAATTCTGATCTCCAAAACGCGAAATAACACGACCGGGAAATGACTGATGCAGCAATTGAATTGTTTCTCTGGCTGTATGACATGTGGGCGCCGTATTGTTGGAACCACATGCCCTCAACATTCATTTCTTCAATTCTAGGCAAGAAAAAACTGGTTATCATTTCACGATACCGAACACCATTGACTGTTTGCGCTTGACCTGCCTCATTTTCATAAAAAAAAGGTCCAATGATTCCTCCAGCCCAAAAAACCACACCACACAGTGACACGTTGAGGATGCATTTGCTTCTCGTGAATCACTCGAGGATTTTCCTCACCCCAAATGCGACAATTCTGCCTATTGACGAAGCCATCAAGATGAATATGGGCCTCGTCACTGAAGATGATTTTATCGGCAAAATCAGCCGCAAAACTTTCACCATTTTGGTAAAACAATTTCACAATGAGAATGCGTTGTTCATTCATGTAGCGCTCCATTTTTACTAACCTCGTACCTTCTACTAGCAAACAATAACAATTGTTCAAATGTCAAACAATGACACTTCGAATGTTGCCAGATTTAAAAATTGCGTTCTTCTTGGGACACCCTTTATATAATGACATAGGCCATAATGTGCCTCCATTCAAAGTAGATTAGATTAGATTATAGTGGCACTATGCACCGCGACCAGAAATTGGTATTTTGTGCTGCCAGCGAATACACCCTATAGGTTCAGGCTCCCTACGAAGCCAATTATCCTACCAGGTGAACAGTTCCAAACGTCCGATGGCGTCACTATTCGATCACCAAAATAACGCACCCTCCTGTCGGAGAGCCTCGGAAATTTGCAGAGAACATGCTCAGAGGTCTCGGGTTCCAATTCACAAAACCTGCACGTATCCGTAGAGGATCGTCCCATCTTGTACAATTGATACCTAAGGCCACAGTGTCCTGTGAGGTAACCCGTTACGGTCCTTAGTTCGCCCCTCGTCATAGACAAGAGTTTCCGCGACCTCTCCCCAGAGGGAGATATAAACAGCCTCGCCTGTCGCTGCCCAGGCGATCTGGCCCAATAGGCCCCAAACTCCGACTCCCTCCATCTTCTGAGCTTCTCTCTGACATACCCATTGGGTACGCCACAGAAGGGTTCCGGGCCAATGAATTGTCGACGAGCTCCGCAGTTGGCTAGACAGTCAGCCCGTTCGTTGCCCTCATGCCCCTCATGGCCTGGAACCCAGCCCAGTGTCAAGGAGTTGTTAAGTCCTAGACGATTTAGAGAGTCGATACATTCCTTAACCAGACCAGACGACACATCTTGAGCCCTCAAGGCACCAAGTGCCGCTTGGCTGTCAGATAGAATGTAGATCGTGGCCCCCCCGTGTCCTCCTCCGCAGACACTCTTCCACACAGATACAGATAGCGAAGACCTCAGCCTGAAAAAACGGAGGGATATTTGCCCATGGGCAGAGCACGCTGAAATCCGGGTCCGACGACACCCGCCCCCGTATCCATGTTCGACTGTTTCGAGCCATCCGTGAACCAGACCTGTGCACCAACCTCCGGTACCCAAGATCCATTCAACCACATGTCCATTCAAAGTAAGATATGTCTTAATTATAGTACATACGATAAGATATAACTATTTTTTACCGGGGTACAATTATATACAGGACCATATAAAATAATATATTGCTATATACCCACATATGCAAATTTTTTAAACAACATAAAGCTATATATAATTAGACACAAATATTTATGCTATAACATAAATGTTTACATGACTATGTTAATATTTATATTTAAATATTAATTGTACAAAATTTTATTTTTAATATAATAAAACTGTTTACTTTGGTTTATCGGTATTTTAGAATTATTTCGTTAGGAGTTTTTAATATTAACGATATTCGAAAATATTTCGTTAGGGTATCGGTATTTAAAGTTATATCGTAAGTGTTATTTTAAGTTTAAAAATAGTTCCTTGGAACGATATTGTATCGTTATCGGTATTTTAGTGTTAGTGTTAGCCAACCATGAAAAAATATAACACAAAACAGCAATAGTATAATGTAAAGTATTAAAATCTTAGTAAGTGCACAAAAAAGTTATTTAGCCATTATTTCATTAAGTTCACACAAAAAAAAAAAATAACTATAAAGACTTTTCAAACACACTTATTAAATATATTTATTAAATCGGCATACTAGTAAAAATGAATTTAAATTTTTTTTTTTTTTAATTTTTATCAGTTTATATGATCTTTAATCCTTTAGGTTTTTTGTTTAAATGTACTTCTATTTTTTATTATCTAAAAATGTAAGAAAAAAAAATAACGAAATGAACACAAAACCTTTCAAGAGAATTCAAATGTTTGTATATTTCATTTGATAACAGTGGTACAATAAACAAAGATTATACATAGTTAACCTGATCAGCCGTCCCGCTTAATCCGGCTTTTTATAGGCTGATCATACCTTGACTTATTTTCCTGCTTTTTAAACCAATCTCCCGCTTTTATATTTTACATCGTTTGTTTTATTTTTTAGAAATTTAATAGTTTTTTATTGAAATAAAGTTATGAACCAGTGAAGGCTATCGAAATTTTTTATTAAATGTATCATAGGGCATTGTTTGTGTCAAACCCGATTTTTAACCATGCAAAAGAAAACATAAGTTTAATAATATGTAAATTCGATCAAGGGAGCTCAGCTGATGGTTTCCCTTCGATTGCCATAAAATGTGGATAGACTAATGATAGACGGGTCAAAATAACAATAAGTTATCATTTTCGTTCCAATTTTACTTTTAAGTGTTCAAGTTGGGGGTAAAAATAATCCAAATTTTTTTTTATTATTTTTTTTTTATTAATTAATAATCATATAATTACAAATTATATACTATTACTCCAACCAAGCACTAGCTACTATGGCTTTCGGCGCGTTGTAGCGAAAACAGACCAGGTGCCTCTGGTGGGAATCGAACCCACGACCCCCGCACTGATAAGCCAGCATGCTACCAACTAGCCTACCAATTTTTTATTATTTGCGTTTTTTTTATGCTTCTTTCATAAAAACAATGTACAATTTTGGTATTCAAATAAATTGTATTGTATATTAAAAAGTTTTCAAACAAAAATGCTTCGCACAACTTTGAAACTAAATTTTACCCGCTAAATATGCGATGTGGACGATATGTATCCTACGAGTTTCATATTCCAGAGTAACCTACCAACAGAGTTAGTAGTAAATTTAGCAAATCGATAGTAGAAATACAGTTTTCTGATACACTCACAATATTTTTTTCCGTAAAGACTACTAATGACTACTAAATATACACATTAAATTTACTGAAAATCAGTTGAAAACCGGACTACTTACTTTTCGTTAAAAACAATTGTATTTTGTAAAGGCTTCTACATGACTACACTCACAATATTTTTCCGTAAACACTAATGAATATACACATTAAATCAGTACAAAACAGTACTACTTACTTTTCGTTTAAAACAATTGTATTTTTAGTTTATTTTCAACTGTAGAAAGATTAATTGACAAAATCCATAAAAACAATGAATTGTTTTCGTTTATTTCAATACTCAATATAATATAACAAATTTTTGTTTAAATAGAAACTTTTAACTGAATATTTTAATTATTACCGAAAGTCCGCTTTTTTGTTTATTGAATAACAGACAGAATGTTAAAAATGTATTTCTTTGGTAATTAACTATATATTCCTATTGAAACAACTTTACCGATTAAATTTTCAAATAACTGTTAAACTTTTAAGGAAAAGTTCTTGAAAATATTAAAAAAAAAAATTTTTTTCACAAGTTTGTTTCAGAAATTTTACAATAGTTTAGCTCGGAAATGTTTATAGGTCGAAATAGACTTGTATCAAAAAATGTTTAATAAGTCAGATCATGTTTAAACAAAATACGAGTTGATCCATAAACTTTTGATGAGAAATCCTTTTACATGGGAACTATGTCCAAAAATGAAATCAATAGATTTTGTCTTTGCGATAATAAGATTCAACTGTACCAAAATTCATTAAAATATCTTTGGAATCAATATAGTCTGAGAAATATGTCCCATATTTTTGATTACTGCACTCGGGAACTTCACCTATAAATATTTGCAGTTTTTTTGAGCTGTACTACAGTATGTTAATTTTTAAGTGAAATTATAGTCATTTGTGGAAGAAATTCTTTTTTGACTACAATTGTAGTTAATTTAAAAAAAAAAAACAAACCACTTTATATTACTGTATTATGATTTTACATGTATTTTATATAGTAGTTGTTTTTATTGTAAAAAAAAAAAAATAAAACAAATGCATATTAATTAAAAAATTAATTGTGCCTGTGTATATTACGTTAATATAATGCTATAAACCATAGACCACAGCAGACTGCAGAGCTACACGACTGCAAATGCCGTTGACTGCAATCGTCGGTGTGGTCAGCTACTTATTATTTTGGAAACGACAGCAGCATAGTAAACCAGCTGATCACGATTCATTTAAAAATATCAACAGCTGTTTTTTATACAAATCAGGGATGTTAAAGTTGGTACAATTGTACTTTTTTTTGGTACATTTTGACCTTCTAAAGTACCGTGGTACTACCGCGACTCATTTGGTACAATTTAAAAATTTTTAATTTTTCCCCTTTTTGAATTTTTAGTATAGCAAACAAATTGTTATTGTGTCCTTTTTCATTGCATTTATTCGTTTTATGTAATGAGCTCTTAAAATATATGCGACTATATCCGCCAGATTTTACGATTTATCATCATTTTAAGGATTTTGAAGATAAAGTTGGCAATTTTTTTTTTTTAATATCGATTAAAAATTTAACGATTTTATACAAAATTTATCTGGCATCTCTTACATATATTGACACTTGTTGCAGCCAACTTCACTTTCATTTTGAATTTATTAAAATTCTGAAGAATTGAAAATTGATATATAGATATGGCATCACTTATAACATATGGGAAAACAGTGGACATTAGAGTGAGGTGAGTTTCTAAAAATAGAACTGTTGTGTTGTTGGAGTTGTACTTCTGAGATTATGTATGCAAGAACAAAAACACCGTGTATTGAATAAAACTAGTTTTAATCACAACAAAACTCGACCTAACTATAGCTCAGAGGGCTAAAGCGCTCTGTCTAACGTGTAGTGCGAGTGTATGTGGCATTAGAAATCAGTTTATCTATACCACGGTCAGTGATTGCACAGAAAAAATTTCATATAGACGCAATCGAACAAATAAAAACATAACAAATATAACATTATTCAAAAATTCAAAAAAAAAAAAACAGGGTCACTGACGAACGTTCAATACCAGAAACTGCGCAGTCTGATTCAGAAAAAATTGAATATTTGCAATGTAGTTATGATTTTTAGAAAATACACTCATTCTTCTCTACCCACGCCTTTCACAATTAAATTAAATAAAATTGCATATTAATTATAGTATTAACTGCAATTGTCTGAAAAAGATGTTAAAATTCAAACTCAAACGAAAATTAAATTAGTGTTAAAGAAATGAAAGAAAATTCCAAAAAATCTTATATATGTTTAATTTAGAACGAGCTCTCAACCTCCGTATATTTACCAAAATAAAGCAAATCAAACTTATTAGCTAGGTTAATACTAGTATTTCGATCTAGTTAAAGATCTCATCAGAACCCAATGTTTTAGAAAAGTTATAGCCTCCATAATAGGCAGAACTTTAAAAAAAAAAAACCGATTAATCATTAATTTTGCTCCATTCTTGTCTTCTTAGTAAAAATATTACTTGAGCCAGAGTAAAAACTAAAATTTTTTTAACTGAAGTCGTTAAAAAATTAAAACGTTTGTAGTTTTGGTCGGTAGTAGCTAATTTCAAAATGAACTGAATGTCAATATGTTTCCAGACATTTCTAGTCGTTGCTGGAATTTATCCATTCCACACTGGTCTGCAAATGTGGAAAGAGTTTTTTCTTTTCAAAATATAATAAAAACTAAGGAAAGAAACAGACTACATTAGCCAACATTATCAAGTCTCATACAGACTAAGGATTGGTTAAGAGCGACAAATTTATGCTGCTATGATGTAGAAATTCCAAATAGTTTATTAACTAAACAAATAATTCCATGATTTGGTCTCATATATTCATAAGACTTTTTTATGCCTTATTTTATTCATACATATAATGTATGTTATTGGAAGGTTTTGTTTTTTTTTCTGTACAAGAGAATTTTTATGTATTTTTTTTTTGTTGTTTTAATAAATTTAAAAAAAATGGTACCGTCAACGTCCAAAAAGTACAATTTTTTTGGATGTTGGTACAAAATTGAAAACTCCATTTAACATCCCTGATACAAATGCATTTTGTTTCAGTAGTGCCAATTACATCTTTTTTTTTTCTTTATTAAAATAGAACAACATGATTGGTTGTAGACACGTATATAAAGTTCACTTAAAAATACAATTACTTATTTATAATACATTATTATAACGTGAAAATAAATTTATATAACCCCTATTGAATATTAATGCAATTATACCATTTGATGTTGCGACGTTTTTGCGTTTAACAAAATAAAATATTTTTAAGCACTAATTTGTTACATATTTTGTTTTATTGTCAACACTATTTTTGTTTTGCAGCCAACAAAAATAGAAATTAACCTAAGTTGACTACAGCGGCAAAAGTAGTCGGGTAGCCGTGTAGTTGTGTACGTGTGTATTTTATTTTTGACAGGCTGTAGTCGTGTAGCTGCAGTCGTCTATGTGTTTATAGCATAACACTGTACTAAAAACAAAAAAATGTTTGTTGATTTTTTTCTGCATATATGTGGTTCATTTTTACTACAATTGTGGTTAATTTTTTGAACAGTAAAAAAAAATAGCAATGTCAGTTAAATTTACTGAAATGTAAGTTGTCCTTTCTTCAAGTGAAATTTCTTTTACATTTGCAGTGGCCTTTGCCAACATAGTATTCTAAATGTACCATCATCAGTTCAAACTTATTTTACCCTGACCACATAGTGGTATAGAATATAATTTATTACGGTGCCTTTTAAAAAATCGAGTTAAAAAATACATTATTTTTAAGCTTTGATTGAATCAAATAAACGGATTCTGTAGATGTACTGAAATATATATAACATTTGTCGAATTGGAAGGATTTTTTACTTTGTTTCGTCCAATTCAATCATTTGAATCCACTGTTAACCCGTATCTTTAATGAAATGAAAACGTACATAAGAAAGCATTCTTCAATTCAGCACAATTTACTGAACAAATCATCAATGCCTTAAGAGACCAAAAAAACAAAAAAAAAAAAAAACACTCATAGTAGAAAAGAAATGCACTTCTGGTAACATTACAAATTTTGTTCTTAATATAAATGTAAACACACATATACACTATGGTATAAAAGTACATGGAATTGAATTGACGTTACTAAACTTTAAGTCCAAAAATTTTCTATAATCTGGCTCAAGTAATATATTTTACAATTTTTTTTTATATACATCGAGATTATTTTTTGTTATTTTTTGTTATTTATAACGAGTTTTCAAAATCCGTATGTTTATAAAAATAAATCAAATTAAATATATTAGCTAGGTTAATACATGTATTTTGCTCCATTCTTGTCTTAGAAATCTAACACTGGCTAGGGTCTTTTCCTAACAATTTCCTAACAATTGAAGACCAAAAATGTTCTATTTATATAAAAAGCAATTTAGTTTTACTCTGAATCAAGTAATATTTTATAAAATTTTCTTTTTTATATACATCGACATTATTTGTATTTCATTGTTAATTTATAACAAGCTTCCAACCTCCGTATATCTACAAAATTAAAGCAAACATAAATATATTAGCGAGGTTGATACAGATAATAAAAAAACATATTAATCATCAATTTTGCTCCATTCGTCTTCACGTGGCTAGGGTATTTTAATAACAAGCATCAGAACGTTACTAAAATTAGTCTTACTCTGGTTTGAAATAGGATTTGTACAGAAATCACATTCCTGGATTTTTTTTCTTTTTGAGCTTTAACTTTTTAATTCACTTTTCAAGAAAAAAATTTCTTCATTTATATTAATTCATTACTGTGGGTGAATTTTTTTTAAAATAATTTTCATTAATTTCAGGAAACAGTTTTAAAAAAATGGTATTTTTTGACCTCATGTTATGCATTTTTTTTATATTGTTAACAGGATGATTTTATTAAGCAATAAATGCAATGCCGCTCTTAGATCTTTGAAATTTAAAAAACAAACGTAATTTATTCACGTATATCATTTTTCAAAAACTTTTAAAAATACTAAAAGTTGTGAAGATATGCGATAATATCAAATTTGATCCGAAAAATGAGAACATATAATAGTAATGCTATATTGTATGCAATGTTTACTGCTCCATTGTATACCTTATTTACTGCTTTAAAAGAATACATTCATTGAAGCACAGCAAAATGCCTTAGCAATTGCTTACTTGTATGCGAGACTGTTAAGCGCTTTCTTAGAAGCATATAAATGTAAAATGTAAATCAAACAAAAATAGCTTTTTCTATATAAAACTCCAACAATTTATGATTTTTTAGGATTTTATTCTTTTTTTTGTACAAAATATGAAAAAAGAAAATTAAGACAGCATTGCACTTTGATCAGCTGTATTCCAGACAGTTTTTAATTTAATTTAAATAGCGATTGAAAGATATGTTTGGCTTCTAAAATATTTACTATAATATAACTACTTATTGATAACTACTTGCTAACTACTTGTAATGCAATGTAGTTTTAAAATCGTAAAAAATACATTCAAAAATTGCTTTTTCACTATAAATGCACTTTACAGATCGCAAAAGTAGACAACTGTAGCTTTAAGAAACTTTTTAAATTTTTGCTATAGTTAGTCCAGCTACCTAACAAACTATGGCTCTTCAAAGTTCACAACTTTTTTTTAGGTTTTTGAAAATTGAAAGACGTGAATAAAATCGGGAGTTTTTTAAATTTCAAAAATCTAAAAGCGGGATAAGAAAATTCGAGGCAAAAGTGCACTTTAACGGGCACACGTCAAAAAAAAAAAAATACTAAAAAATATGATCCACTCTAGAATAAAAAAAAAAAAACGAAATTTAAAATTAGTGGCGACAGGACCCCATAGACCCCCCGGATCGAAGAAACGAAAACGCGCATTATATACTCAAATGAAGCAAAAAATATAATCACGATGTTAAAAATTGTCCAATTTTAGAAAGTTTCAACTTTTTTTTATATGCAAGAATTGTGCTCAGGTAAATTGCAAAAAAGCATTAAATACTGCACTAAAGCCATTTTAGTAAATTTTAAGTCGAATTTATTAGCAAAAAATAAAGTAGTTTTAGGACATTATGAGACATATTATTATTTTTAAAAGTGGTTGAAAATGTGTATTGTATTGTTTTAAATAAATTTCGTGATATAAAAGCGCCGCAGGCGTTATTTTTGAAGAATCAAGTTTACGAAAAAAATCGGCGTAGGCAAAAAAATTTAATTTTTGTAATCTAAAATTACTTTTTTTTCTTTCCGGCCCACTCTAAAGGATTTTAAATTTAGTAAAATGGCTCTATGTATATACAAATTGTTTATAATTTTATAACTAACATTTTTTATTAATTTTTTGTAGGCATATCTAAAGATACATTTTTTGAACAACAAATTTTATTTCTGGTTTGCATAAACTTTTTAAAAGTTAAAAAAAGTTTTTTTTATTCTCTTTAGATTTGCTTCCAAAAAAGGGTTTTCTTTAAAAGTACAGTGCGTATCATGTTTTATTTTTAGAGTAGCATATTTTAACAATCGTTATGTAAAAAATTTAATCTCTTATTTTGATACACTTTTAACACACAGTGTTCTACCATATTCTTTTCACTCAACACTTTTGTAAGTAATTTTGATATTTTTTACATTTTTTTTCTCGACTCTTTTTTTTCATTATTATTTTCTTGTTGCAATTGTTAGATTGCATTGATGTGTTTTAACTTGTAAAGAGTACGAGTGAGTTCACATATATTTTTGTTTCTTAAGTTTTTTTAATAGTTTAAATAAAAATTCTTCTTTTTTTTCATTTAGTATAAGAAAAGAATAAGCATACGCCTTGAATTTGATGAAAATAAATAAATGAACGAACAATAAGGAAAAAAATTGCAAGAAAGAAGAAAATTTTGCAGACAAATCAAAAGTTTGTTTGCTAATAGTTGATTGTAAGATTGATGTTTTACAATAATCTTCTCCTACAAAGTGCACAGGCTTTCAAAGAATACATGTCAGGATAAGAATTAAAATGTATGATGATGATTACAAGAAATAAACTAAAGATTTTTTTACTAAATACTAAAGAAAATATAACAATAGAAATAATGAAAATGTAAAAAAAAAAAATGCATAGTTAATCATGGTAGAAGTTAAATACTACAAAAGTAAACTTTTAAGAAAACACTGCAAGAACTAAAAATTTTAAGATTTGTTAAATTTGTAAAATAATTGTAAAATCTGGAAAATAAATGCCTATAATCTAGGTAATTTAAAGAAAAACTATACTAAAGTAGCGACCAAATTTTTTTAGAGATTCAAAATATATGCATACTTATCGCTCATTAACTAAAACACTGCCATAAGTTTAAAAAAAAGCGATTTTTGAGTTAGTGATTCAGATTTATTAGTTATCGTTGTGTAAAAATTTCATATTAATATCTTGTATACTTTTCGAGTTAGAAGAGAATATATATATTTTCTGTTTTCTTTAAAGTGGGTGCAAAGATTATATAAAGGGTGTTTTTTATACAGGTATAGAACTTTAAGTTGGCAACACTTCTTTACTGGCGGCCATTTTGTCAGCTGTCTAGGGATTTATGTTTAGCTTGGCATTTCAACATGAATAGACTGACGCCCTGAACAATGCTTTTAAATTGTGCCAATTTATTTGAAAATCATGGTTCTGTTAGAAATAAGTATCGCGCACTACGTCCATTTTACGGTCAACATAATCGTCCATCAGAGCAATTAATTCGATTAACTTTGGAACGTTTTCGCACAACGACTACTCTGAATGGTAATATGCAACCACAGAGACGTCGTACGTGCGTACAGAAGAAGTCATTGCTGCTGTAGAGCGTAGCGTAGAGGAAGACCAATAAATCAGATGAAGTCAATGGTCACCGGTATAGAGCCATAATTACTGACTTTTTCGTTCATTAATTGATTAACTATGATGTGGCAGGAGCTGTGGTTTCAACAAGGCGGTGCAACATGTCACTCAACTCGTGACACAATTGATTTATTGAAGGAAACGTTTGGTAACCGCATAGTTTCGCGTTTCGGACCCATGAATTGGCCTAGACTATGTTCGAGCCAGCCGAGGCGGTCATATGCCAGAAGTCATATTTAAATTAGACTATCTTTCGAATAAAGTAAATTTCATGTCAATTTAAAAAGTTCATCTTGTTTTATTCCATTTCAAAGTTCTATCCCTCAAAAAACACCCTTTACTTTATAGAGAAACGGGTCTTTCGATAATTAGCGAACTCGCACCCAAATCTCACTAAGAGAAAAATGCATTAAAAACTCCATTTAAAAAAAAACGTAAATAGGGAGATAGTCGAGCGAGGCAGATATGGATTGAAAACTTGAAACGCGTTTTGTGCTAAATCGAGTTTTTAAAGTTATGTCATGAGTGATATGTTTAAAACAATATAGAAATATTTTCAATCAAATCTAAATTTTCTTTTTCTTGTATTTTTACCTTTGGCCGCTCCTAATTGCAACTGTGTGCTAGAAATCCTATTTTCTATTTAATTCATTCAAAGAGTGTTTAATTCAAAGTAAAACTACACTAAAAAAAAAGTTTGTAGAAAATTGGTTAAACGTCTATTTAAAATATTTAACTAACTTACAGCAATTTTTTTATTTATTTAGATAATATGTTAGTTATATGGATATTACACAAAATGTACCTGGTAGGTGAGGTTCTAAAGGGTCCGCCATCTAACGTTTTTTTTTCAACTAGTGCTTATTTCGTGAATGGTAACACTTAGCTCATGTCTGATTTGACAGATAATTAGTTTTATCCTTCCGCTGAACGAATATGGTCGTATGTTCGTTATCTTGTGAAAAAAGTGAAAGAAACTGGCATCCTTATCGATAAACCAAAGCGTGAAAAGACAAAAACAGTGCGTACACCCGAGAATATTGATGTTGTGGCAGGAAAGTGTGCGTGAAGCGCCATCAACATCAATTCACCGTCGTTCTCAAAAATTGAACATTTCGGAGACATCATTGAGACGAACTTTGCATAAAGACCTTGGTATGACGCCATACAAATTCCAATTGGTTCAGGAGTTCAAAAAAAAAGTTATTTGGCGGACCCTTTATTTCTGATTTTTAATAAATCTATATATGGAAAATTTTGTAGTACTTATCGTCTAACTATTCAATATTTATGAGCACTTGGACATGATATTGTGCTCAGTAGTATGTGCGGCACTTGCAACTGTGAAAATTTTATCAAATGAAAAAATTAAAATTTGTTAACCCTAGAAGTTTATCTTATTTTTAGTACAATTTTTGAGCTTAAAAGGAGGGTAAAGTCTTGTCACGCTCTAAAATTTTAAAATTAGAACTTAGGATGTGTTGGTGACTAGAAAGGCAGATAGTGATTGAACATAATGACACTGAATTTTGCTACAAAAATTCCAAATTCGGCACAACAGAATTTTACCCCCCGTTGCCACATGCAGGTACAAGTTCGAAAAACTCAATACACTCACACTTTTTTACTACAATAATAGAATTACAATTTTGTCACTTGCGTCTCAAATTTTGAAGGCAAGTTCCCAAAATTCGAAATTTCAAATTTATTTCATTTATTTATTAAAAATTCTCAAATTTATTCAGATATGTAATTCGGACTTCATCAAATATCATAATAAAACCCACTTTTGATAAAAGTGCAAAAAACATATTTTTTTTAAAATAATTTTAAAGATTTTTTAAAATGCCTAACTTGAAGATTTCGATTGCTATTTTTATAATATAATAGATGTTATTAAAGAAAAAAACAAAAAAAAATTTAAAAATGATAATTAGAGTTAGTATTTGGAGCGACTTCCTTTCCATTACATTTTATGAAAATAGTTTATTTGTGGAAAATTAAACAAAATTTGGATGTTTTTCAATAAAGTTTGTATAATTTTCAGAAATATACCATTTACATTTATTAAGATATATAATTATCTTTACTGTTATTTAAAAAATCTTTAACACTTACTTGCCTGGGGACAAAGTTTTTATTTTGATAAAAAAAAATAATTATTTTATGTAACTTGATCCATATTGGGTTATTTTTACACTTTTTGACAAAAAAAATCACACTAGTGTAAGATACTACTGTAATTGTAAGGTACTATTGTACCATATTTGTACTTTCAATATTGTTTCGAGGTATTTTTTAAAATTTGTAACAAAGTCATATCAATTTTTAAAAATAAACTTCACTTTGAATTGAACAATTGAAAAGAAAACAACTATTAAACTAGGAAATTTACAGAATAACACTTTTCATAAATTTCGGAAAAATCTCACTTGAAATTTATAAGACTGTAGTTACATATGCTTTTATTTAAAAAATCTTTAACCCTTAGTGACCGGGGTACAAAAAAGTGTCGTGAAACTAAATTATGTTTTCAAGATTATAAAGTTATTACATAAATAAAAAAAAGTTTTCACTCGATAAACATAATTATCTTATGTAACTAGATCCATATTGAGTGAATGTTTTCACTTTTCAACAAAAAAAAGACCCGCAAGCTAAATTACAGAATAATATCTTTAAGGTCTTTATTAAAATCGGATATGCGATAGATGGTAGAAAATTAACGAACCAGCGCAATTCTTTATCGTCCCAATCTTATTTTAAGGGTTATTTTGGAACCACCTTTTGAACCCCTAAAAAAAGTGTTATTCTGCAAACTTCCTGGGGGGTCTTTAATGATGTGAAAACATTAGCCCTATATGGATCAAGTTCAGGCGCGGATACAGGGGGAAGGAAAATAGAACATTTCCTTCACCGAAATAAAAACTTTTTATACAAAAAAATTAAAAAAAAACAAAATTTTACAAAACTACTCTAACTCCCCAAAATCTTTTCCTGGATCAGCGTCTGATCAAGTTACACAAAATAATAATTATTATTAAGTGGACATTTTTTTTTATCTATTTATCGTATTATTTTCTTGTAGTCATAATATAAATTAAGTTCCATGGGTCTTTTTTGTACCCCAGCCACTAAGGGTTAAGATTTTTTGAATAAAAATGTAAATATAATTAAAGTCATATAAAATTTCAGTGATACTTTTCCGAAAATTATGAAAGATCTTAGTCTGTAAATTTCACAGTGGGTCTTTTTTGAGCAAAAGTGTAAAAATAACCCCATACGGAATCAGGTTACATAAAATAATTATTTATTAGAAAGTTGTGATTTTTTTTATCAATTTAACAGCTTTGCAACATCGTTGCCATAATTAAAATTAAGTGTCATGGGTCTTTTTTTTCTCCACGCCACTAACGGTTAACGATTTAAAAAAAAAATTAAAGATAATTACAATCTTATTAAATTTAAGTAATTTTCTAAGAAAATTATGCAAACTTTGATGAAAACATTCAAAATTTTGTTGAATTTTTTTAAATAAGCCATTTTCATAAAATGTCCAGGAAAGGAGTCGTCTCCAAATACAAACTTGAGTTATAATTTTTCCAATTTATTTTTTTCTTTAATAAAACTATTATATTATTAAAATAGCAATAGATTTCTGCAAATTAGCAATTTTAAAATTAATTTTAAAAAAATACGTTTTTGCATTTTATTCTATTCGTGGGTCATTTTGTGTTCCTGGCTGAAGTGGGTTAATGTTATCCGATGAAGGCAGAATTTCATTCATATCTGAATAATTTTAAGTATATTAAATGAATAAACAAAATAAAACGTAAAATTTTTTCGAAATTTAAAATTTTGGTAATTTTTTAATAATACACCTTTTTCCGTCTTGCGGCAGGGTTAACGTTTTCCAAAAAAAACAAATAATTTTTAATTTCTTCCATTTGGAACCTTTTGTAATACAACTGGGGGACTGAAATGACAAATCTATTGTTAAGGGGCACCCTAATATTTATATATTTGAAAAAACTCAGCTAAAAAATGTCTTAAATCCTTTTTTTTTTTGTTTTTTCAGAATTTTGTTTAAAAAAAAATCGAAATTTCGTGTTACAACAATCAAAGTTCCATGAAAGTGTCGAAATTTACCACAAAATCTATTATACAAAATTTTATATGAATTTATATTTAAATAGATAATATTTTGTGAAATAAAAATTTTAGATTTGTAGAAGTTTAACAAGCTTCGGTGGGAAAAATCGGAGAAATTAAATAAATGCCAGAAATTTAAAAAAAAAATGTTAAATTCTGCAATAAAATTGCAATTAAAAAGATCTGAAAGAAACAAAAGCACACACAGAGAAATAAATTGAAAACCGAATTGAAACCGAACTTTGTTGTGAAAACTAATGTTCAGTTGTACCAACCGACTGATAATCGCAATAACGGAACTTGAGTCGAAGTAACCGAATGTCAGTTGGCAAAGAGCTAAATTTTTCTCTGTGTGCAATAAAGGTTGGAAAAAATCTTTAAAAACAGAAAAGTTTAAATCCATAAAATCTTAATTCAAATTTACTCCAGCGCTTAAAAAAATGTAATTATGTTAAAATGCTACAATTGTTTACACCAAATTATGTAAATTTTTGGAACGCAACAAAAGCACCCTTGATCTAGGATATATATTCTGTGAAAGTTTCAACTTTACTGCTATATTTCCACTAGTTAGCGGACGCTGTTCTTATAAAACATTGTTCTACATATCTTCAAAGTTTAGTTGACAAGTGTCTATCCGATCTATGCCGTTTCCCTAATGAGTTAAAAAATCACTATACTTAAAAATTTATTATCCAAAATGTTTTTGCCTTAAAATAATTGTAGGTTAAGTGTTATTTTTCTCACTATTTAACTACTTAATGGTCACACATACGGTTACAAAATATTAACAGTTTTCTGTAACAATTTCAAATCCTCTTATTGTTTCCCTCCGTCTGGTTATTCTATGTTTAGTATGGCAATGAGATTTTAATGATGGTCAACATTTGCCGTACACTCAAAAGAAAAGAAGTGGATAATTCAGCACCATGTTTGCTGGGAGGATTCTTGCAGAAAAATTACTAATATCACCAAAAAAAATTTGTTAAATTTAGCATAATTTTTGCTGTATTTATAATTTTGGCTCAATTTATTAATACTTCGCTGATATTAGCAATTTTTCTGCAAGGATACTCCCAGCAAAAATATTGCTAACTTTACTGAGATTTTTGTTTTTGAGTGTAGTTCAAGTGTCCAGACGACATGTTTTAACAAAGTTGCTACAACTTTCCTGTTTATGTTAGTTTTTTTTTTTATTTTTGTCGCCGCAAACAAATTCAAAAGGTAAATGGTCTAATTGTAGTAACGTTTTCTTTTTTTTTTTGCTTAAATTTAGTCCTGTTTTGTTGTATTGTATTATTGTTGCTGGTGTTGGGCTTGTGGTAATGACATTTACTTGAATGTCATTTTCGCGCCCTGGTATTTTGTTAATATTCCAGCCAAAGTAACTGTAGCTACTTTCAACACCATTTCCGGTTATTTAGGTTTTTGCATCCGTTTGCTTAACACGCTCATTTCCGGTTTTATATGTAAGGTAACGAGTGTAAGTAAGTTGAGTTTCCCATTGCAATGTAGACTATTTTGTTAACATTTCCAAGTATAATAATCATAATTTAGCCTAAAGTTTATGAAAAGAGTAAAATAAAAAGTACACAAAAAAAAATCTTTATCCAATTAGATACATTTCATTTTATTAATTTTATTGTCTCCCAAATGTTTTTATTTTTTTTAACTCTAGTTGTAATAATTTCGTCTAAACTAAAACATATTTAAAGTTTTCTTTTACTTTTATGTCTGTATTAGAGTGTATGTTTGTGTGTGTCTCATTTTAAACGAAATGAAAATTTTATTCATACCACTTTGTTGTCTATTCTGTGCTATACGCACGATTTCACCTGGTAGACGTGTCATACATTTAGTAGTTTTGCGTGTCATGCAACAATTACTGAAGAGTTTTTTTATTTTTTTTTTTTTTTGGTGTGTCGTACTAAGGATCTCATTTTTTATGCGAAGTATGTTTGCTTAGTGTGTTTGAATTTGTATGATGTTTGTCTTGGCGCCAACACTTATTTTAAGTATTCTAAGTTTAAGTATCTTCATAATTAAAAACTATGTTTAAATTGAGTTTTATAAAGACACAAGTTTTTTT
>CM037855.1:186607044-186713778 GCA_021234595.1 Delia radicum | reverse complement strand
AAAATATCATTTGTAACTTTGTAAAAAACCAAAACAAATTAAAATTCTGAAACATCAATTGAATATTATTTTGAATTGTTCTTAATTTCAAATAAATTTTTTTATATACACTCTAATTTTTATGGAAAATTTACGCAATTTATAGTAGGAAACTGTACTCCTACTATAACTTGGTAAATTTACTCTATGTGTGTAGTGGAAAAGATACACATATTACGTGTAAAGTGGTTAACAACAAGTGTGTGTAATTTACTACGCAAGTACGTGAAAATGTAATTAAATTTAGAAATAAATGAGTAATTTTTCCGAATTTTCGAGTTAAAAACACTTGTTGTGTGTGTAATATACGGATAAAATGCGTAAAAATACATTATATAATAAAAAAATTTAGAATCGATATTTCTATATATGTGATAGCCACATATACAGAGCTTCGAATATTGAATTTTATTCTTATTACATTCCTTAAAATTGAATCTGATTTTTTTTAAATTAATCTCGAAGAATTCATTCTTTGGAATTCTCTAGTTGTTAATCAATAAATTTTCGTTTTCGTTTTTATCAATCATTCAATTCACCCGTAGTGAATTAAATCAATAGGAATTCATTCATTGAAAAAAAAAATCGCCAATAATTAAAAAATCCCTACAGTTTATAAAAATCACTAAAACTCAAAAAATTTGCCTAAAATTTAAATTTTTTTAAATTTTGAGCATTGTTTCACTTTAGCGATTTTTTTCAATTTTGGCAATTTTTTTTTTTCAGTTTTGACCATTTTTTATTTTCGGCGACTTTGTCAATTTTAGCAATTTCAGTTTTTAAATTTTTATAAAATTTTTTTTTATTTTTCATTTTTGGCGATTTTTTTTAATTTTAAGGATTTTTTTTCAATTTTAGCGATTTATTCAATTTTTGGCAATTTTATTAAATTTTGGCAAGTTTTTTCAAGTTAGCGATTTTTTTAAATTGATCGAGTTAAAAATCTCTTGAATTCCCAACGATTGAATTCAGTGTTTGAATAAATCGAATGATGAATAATGATTGAAGTCTCTAGAAATAAATTGAATGATACCAATTGTGTCTTTCGAATTCAAATAATAATGAATGAAAGATTAAGTCCTTTAAATCTCTGTACATATATTATATTTAAAAAAAAAAAATTTCCACAATTAGGCTGCAAGCACTGAGAACTTCCGTTTATATTTATGGACGCATAAATGATTTTGATACATTAGCAAGTTTTTAATTTGCTCTCATAAATATTACATTTATACATTTTAATTTGTTCATCAATTCACAAAAATTCTCAATAACTATTAATTCTTAGATTTTTTTTTTTAGCTTTTTAATTTGTTTATTTTTTATTTTTTCAATTTAAAAATGCCAAAATATTTATTATTATTTAAGTTAAAATTTTGATTGAAAATAGTTTATTTACAATATGTAATTTAAAAATACGTAATTTAATTGTATTTTTTTAAATAGCAAATTATATTTTTTAATTTAAGTTGGAAATTTTTGACTTGAATTGGTGTTCTTAACTTCAATTGATTTATAAAAGTTATACACTTGTGCATATTTTTTTAATTTCATTGCCAAAAAAAATTCATGTTTTCTAAAATAATCGAGGATTTTATATTTTTAAAATGCTACACTCAGGGAACTTCTGCTTTAAAATATGTAGTTGTTTGGGTTTGTAATACAGTTTCATTATTTTTAATGTGAATGTAAGTCATTTGTAGAACAAATAAAATTTTTAACTAACATTGTAGTTCATTTAAAAAAACAACTCACATCAAATGACTGTTTTATGATTTTACATTCATTTTTTACAGTTGTTCTTTGTTATTTAAAAAAATAAAAAAAAATTTTTTGGTTTATTTTTTACTACCATGTGGTTCATTTTTGCTACAATTGTTAGTCATTTTTTGAACATTAAAAAACAAATGACAATGTTAGTTGAATTTAATGAAATGTAAGTCGTCCTTTTTTTAATGAAATTTCATTTGTTTTTGACTACAATTGCTGTCGTCTTTACCAACATAATTTCCTAAGTGTATGAATGCAAAGAGATCCTAAATTGATGTAGCTTTTTTATTCTTATTTAATCTAAGTTAAAACAGTAATTTTAATATTTTGCTTTGAAACTTAAAACCGCCATAACGCGAAATGATTTATCATGCTTTAACATCAGACTAAACATACACACAAAAGTTCATTCGTGTTAACAAATTTTTTTGGAAATAATTTATCTATAAGCTTCGAAAATGTTTGAAGTTCCAAATATATAAAAAAATCCATTTCGTAATTACATCTGGTTCGTTTTTATTTCTGTTTACTTTTGTCCAGATTTTAGGTGGCGCCATTACTTATGCAATTTCAGTTGTTTTACTTAAACAAATTATAATGTTTTTGACAGTTAATTTTTCAAACAACTTTCAAAAAATACTGCATTTTGGTAAAATTTATGTTATGAAATTGGCCTATGTAACAACACGAGTAAAAATAATATTAATAATCCTACACTCACAATATTTTTTCCCGTAGACTACTGAATACACACATTAAATTAACTGAAACTCAGAAAAACAGCACTACTTAGATTAGATCAGAAGGCACTATGCACCGCGACCAATGTAGGTCTTTTGTGCTGACAACAGCACTACTTACTTTTCGTTTTAAACAATTGTATTTTTTAGTCTATTTTCAACTGTTGAAAATTAATTGACATATAGGATCGATAAGACAATATATTGTTTTCGTTTATTGCAATACTCAATATAATATAAGAACTTTTGTGTTAAATAGAAAATTTTAACTGAATATTTTATTTAATACCCAAAGTCCGTTTTTTTTTTTATTTTGTTTATTGAATAACATACAGAAAAATATATATATTTTTTTTAATTTAACTGTATATTTCTTTGAAACAACTTTTCCGATTAAATTTTTTAACAAGTGTTGAACTTTTATCGAAAAGTTCTTGTGATCGTATATAATGTGATCCAGTTTGCAAAATTAAATATATTCAAAGTTGACGTCATATATAGCAAGACACAATTTTACTTGCCATAGTAATTTTTCTCAAAACGGAAAATTTAATTGTAAAGGGATTTTTTTTAGACACTTTCTTCTGGCAACACTGTTTTTGACAGCTCAGCTGTTTTCGAGGAACATGTTACTATTAAACATGTTCAGTTTGGTCTATAATTTTACCATGAATTGACTTACAAACGAACAACGCTTGCAGATTATTGAATTTTATTATCAAAATACATGCTCGGTTAAGAAAGTGCATCATGCTCTTCTTCTAATTTATGGTCAGTTTGGGCGACCTTCTGAGGCGGCTATTCGGAATCTTGTAACTATCCCGACTCGGAGGGGCAGATCTTAATGAACTTCTATTATTTCGTAGTAGAGCATAATAATTTAAGGAATCCGTGTTTTTACTACTAAGTGTTTGTCAAAAATTAACCTATTTTATGTTTTTTTTTTCATTTTATTTCTTTTAATTTGAAGTAACTATGGACAAATTTGGTATTGATATTAAAGAGGTTCTAAAGACACATTTACTGGTGTGCACAAACTATGTCTAAAGACTTACAAGTATTTTTGTTATAAAAAAAAATTGTGTTTTGAGCAACATTAAATCTTGCGTTTCATTATGGAATTAATATTGAGTTTTGTTAAGCTAAAATAGTGCATAGTAATGCCAACTTAATTTAAACGAGATGGTGTCTGCGATTTATTCGATATTCAAAACGTTCGGTTTTTTATACGACTTTCCCAAAGAACCTTTTGGCCCTATGTTTCAAATAATTTAAAAATGTACCAACTCTGTTTCCACTATATAGGCCAATATGGGTATCAATGTTTTGTTTTTTTTTTTTTTGTGAGGACTTTAAAAACATAAAAAAACAAATTAATTTTTTGACCACACTTTTTAAGAACTTAAGATTTTGCAGCCTAAAGATAACTACATATCCTTTTTTTTTTTTTGTTCGTTTACCACATATCCAAAAGATCATTATAATCTGCGGGTTTGGGTCAGGATGCCTCCCTTGTAAGTGGAAGATTCCAAAACCAATTACATCAGCTTATACATCAACTACTTGGGTACTTTTCAGATAATATCATTTTATTGTGGCAACTAATTAAAAAAAGATCTATAACAATTATCAAAACAACTCAAACGCCCACATTAAGGAGCTATGAACCCTAAATAGGACTAAAATTCAAAAACTCTTTAGAAGCATTTGAAATTATTACAAATGAAATAAATTCGAATGAAATTTGTATAGAAATTTACTTTAATTTAAAGCTGCTTAAATGATTTCCATGTGTAATCCTAAACTTTTTTAATTGCGGTAAAAAAACATATTTAGTTTGTTGTGAAATTTGTTGGATTTTTTGTGATATTGTTGATATTTAGTTTCTTGTGAAAGGTGATTAAAAAAGAAAAAATCTCGGAAAGAAATGAAAAAATAAGAAAATATATTAAATGTCCACTTTGGGAGGAAAACTATGAAAATTCAGTTTTTCGCACAAAAAAAAAACTTGTTTGTTATTCATTTTTTATATGTACCAAAAATTACACTTTAATTGAGTTTTTTTTTTTTTTTTTTTGAAAAGAGACACTAAAACCACGACAAACGTGTGCATTCAAGTCGAAACTTTTTTGAAACAGTGGTAGCGAAAATTAAACTCGCTGCCAGTTTTGACATATGCATGTAACAACACGAAATAAAATTAAAAGTCCAATTTACGGAACGGATCGCAATTGGGTACATTCAATTACGATACATTTAAACTGGGCTCTTAATAATCGGACCATAACATTTAGCCCCCTGTATTCCATTTAACAAATTTATTTCACAGGACAACTCGACGTTAGCTATATAATCTATTTATATACAATACCATTCAGCATATTTCGGATCGAACTGTATTTTCTAATAAAGGGTCCGCCATCTAACGTTTTTTTTTTCAACTAGTGCTTATTCGTGAATGGTAACACTTAGCTCATGCCTGATTTGACAGATAATTAGTTTTATCCTTCCGCTGAACGAATATGGTTGTGTATGCGCTTGAGCAACGCTGGGAAATATTGCGACATTACTTTTGAAATTCATGGTAATCAGCAAGGAGTGGCCGTTACAGTCAATGGCGATCGTTATCGGGCCATGTTGAACGAATTTTTGTTCACAAAAATTGAAGAGGAGAATATTGGCAACATTTGGTTTCAACAGGACGGCGCTACGTGCCACACAGCCGAAGCTACACTCGATGTTTTGCGCCCCTGGTTTTGAAGATCGCATTATCAGCCGCAGAGCTGATGTCGTTTGGCCACCTCTCAGCTGCGATTTGACACCGTTGGACTATTATTTGTGGGGGTTGCCGTCAAAGATAAGTGTTACGCCAACAAGCCAGAGACAATTGATGCTTTTAAAGGACAATATTCGTGAAGCCATTGGTGAATACAGCTGCACACAATCGATAATGTGCTAAAAATTGGACCGATCGTGTAGGCTACTGCATGGCCAGCCGAGGCAGCCATTTGAATGAAATTATTTTCCATTATTAACCGGAAGGATTGTACTTTCAAATAAAAAAGAAATTTGAGAAAATATTCAGTAGTTTTTATTTATAGCATTTTCAAAAAAAAAATGTTATTTGGCGGACCCTTTAGATATAAGGCTAAATTTTTTCTAAACGGGACTTTCCATACAAAAAATTGTATTTCGATTTTTTTGTATGGATACAGTAATACAGACATTAAACACGCAGAGGACAAGAGTCGTGTTATGATAGTTCACGAGCATTAAGTTATGATCGCAACACTTAACAATCATAATATAATCATCATAATCATATTAAGATCATAGATGATGAAAAAATCATCCTCAGTAATCATAATATGAATAGTTAGAATCATGTTTTTGATTTTTAGGATCATAATATGATAATTTCTTATCCCCAATCATGTCCAATCATATTTTTTCTTTTGCGTAAAAATAGTACAAATAAAATTATTATTAAATGACCCATAAAATTGTTTCTTAGATTATATTATATAGAGGGTGACATCTTCCTTTTTTGCACAAAACACATTTGTATTATATAAATACAAATAATTCCTAACCACAAAATAAAAAAGCGCCCGAAAACATATTTTTTACAAGAAAAAAAAGTTCTTTGCCGCAATCACCTAATTACACCACTGTGCAATTACTATGCTTAAAAAGTAAGAACATTTTGTTTTATAAAGAATCTCACATAAATATTTCAAGTTAATTGTCCTTTTGGGTACAATTTCAAACGCAATTGCAGTTACGCATTTAGAAACAACAACTAACGCTGAAAACTCATGCTGGTTCTCCAACCAACTTCCACTATAATCAACACCATTAAAACAACGCATTTTAATCAACAATAACTTCCCTTTCCCTATACACCAATACACGCAATAAACACACATATACCACATAAACATTGATTGTCTAACAAACGGCCATTATTTCTTGTTTTAAGCCATTTTAATAGAGTAAGAGCGCTGAGTATAGTGGCATTTCAACACTTGACATTTACTTGATTTTTATGCTGTTGCAGTTTAAGTTGTTTATAGCCAAGTCAGGCAGGCAACCAACAAACGACCCTTTTGGCTTTAAAAGAAGCATAGAAAGAAATAAGTAAAATAAAACATGCGTTGAAATGCCAGTAATTCATGCTGTCATAATGATGACTGGTAAAGATTAAAATATATATATATGAATGGGTTGTAAGAGCAGTTGTAGGACAGCAACAACAAATTGTGAAAAATAAGAAATAATCATGTTAATATGTAAGAGGAGCTGAACAACTCAACCAACTACTAAAGCAACTAGAGCTTAATATGAAAAAACATGTTAAGCCATGTTGCGTTACGACGACCATAGTAGAAGAAAACTTTAAATCTTCTTTTTTTCTCGCTGATTTTTTTACAGTTTTAACAAGAGCAAAAACTATGAATAGTAGTGCTATACTGGTCCTAAATATGATGCCATGTACTACAACAACTTTAACTAGTACCTACAAAAAAAAAATAAGTCAAGAAAAAAACATCTCATCGGCATCAACAGCAACATTATTATTAAACTTATATAACAAACTTTATATTACTCAAAACTCCATGAATGTTTTAAGAAACATGAAAAGAAATGTAAGAAAATCTTTAACAATCAACCCCACTTGAAGCTCCCGGTTATAGTAAGATTTTGTGTTTTGTTCATATTAAAAGAAGTTTATACCTTCTTAACTAATACTCTGCTACTATTTATAGCCATTTCTCTGAGGGATTGCTGCATAAAATTAATTTATAGTTTTTCCTATAGTTCATGTTTCTTTATATTTTTTACTTCTCAACTGTTTTGCATCAGCCAAATGTATGTGTGTGTGTATTTTTTATTTTTTTACTAACTGCATCATATACTTAAAATACACATAAACAGTTATGCGGAAGAGTTTAGCACCGTTAAGGAATAATATTTTATAATTCAGCCATTCTCAGGTATTATCAAAACATAAATTCAATTTAAGTTTTTCGAAAATTTCAGTTCAACAAAAATACAAAAATTTAGTCTTGAAGTTTGAGGTTTATTTAACCCATCTTTTTTATCAACTAAAGAATCCGTACACTCAAAAAAAAAGTTTGTAAAGTCAGCAAAAAATTTTGCTGAGTCAGCAAAATTTTAGTCAGGAGGGTGCTAGCAAAAAAATTGCTAATGTCAGCAAATCTTTTGCTGAAAATCATCGAGCTGATTTTAAGCAACAAAATTAGTAGATTCAGCAAAAGTTTTGCTAACACTTAGTAGATTAGAAATAAAAAAGCCTTGGTAAAAATTAATAATTTTTTTGCTGAATTTTAGTAGCCTGAAAAAAACGCAAAAAATTTATAGAAAAATTGTAATTTAGTTAATTTATTTGCTGAAAATCATAAAACATATTTTTGTGACTCTTTTAAAAATAACTTACAATAAATACGAAATATAAAAATTTTCATTTTCCCACATTGACGACATGAATTAATTTAATATCTGTAAATATATAGAAATAAATATATATATAACATAACAAAAATTTTCTTTCAACTACTTACATCAATGGGAGTCTAAATGATGCTTTCTTTTAAAGAACGCAACTGCCGAAGATAATTATAGAAACGAAACGAAAAAATAAACAAAAACAAACGTAACGAAAAAAACAAACACTTTTTTTGCAATAAGAAAAAGGAACCATACAAATCTACCTAAGATGTGTGTCTTTGTCTTTCGCTTTACTTGTCTACATTGGTGTATATGTTTGATTGCAATTTGACCACACTAGATTATTAATCTATTAACATTTATTATAGAAATACATATTAAATTTAAATATTTCTTTTGTCTTTTATTTTATTAATAGACAATTATTTTCACAAGCCGGTGACAACGCAAAATTTAAGTTGTTTTAATCCTCAATTTTGTTTTATGTATGAAAAAGAGATACAAAAGTCTTCCGTGGTTGATTTTTTTATGTGTCTTATTAGAGTTGTACTTTTTATTATCCTGTTCTCTTCTCTACTACATCTTGACATGCCGCGACATCTGCTTCATTCTGCGTATATCTTTCAATCTGGTTGTCGTCCACACTATTAATGTGCTTATCAGCACAATTTTTTTTTAGCAAAATTAATTAGTAAAACATTTTACTATTAGTAAAGCATTAGTGTAAAATAGTTAAGTGCTGAATATGTATAACAAAAATTTTAGCTGAAAACACGATTTTAGCAAAAAAATTTGTTAAAAAATAGTATACCTGATTTACAAGACGTTTTACTAACTTTTGTACTAACTTATTTTTTTGAGTGTAGTCCTATTTAGTTTGAAATTTTATATATATATGCTATTTAGGCCCACAATAGTAAAAATGTTCACAAATGAAAAGAAACAAATATTAGGTTTCGTTGGACCAAGGCAATACTTGATAGCTTAAAACGTAAGTAAATGATAACTGCTGGGTAACAGTTGGCTGCTCAAATGTATTAGCACTGGTATAAACTTTGATGGAAACAACTTACCGTAGTGCAACACAACTCTTTCACGTTTTTCAATGGAACTAGCCTGTGCATAAAGTTCTCATCTCTTATAATTTTACTAATTTGAAACCCAATGAAAATATCACAAATTCATCAGAATATCTAAAAATTATAAAAAATATTATATTTGGAAAGAAATTCTTAAATACCTGCTTTAATTTTGGTTTCACTTAATTTGAGAACACCGCTTTAAGATGGCAAAAAGCTTCACCGTTTCAAGTTTTTTTTTTTTTAATTATTTCATATATCCTAATCTAAGATGTAGTGGTGGCAGAATAACATCCTGATATTTAACTAAGTACTACCTGTTAGTAGACTACTGTCAATTTTTGAGCAAGTTCCGTCATTTACTTTGCGTTTTAACAGCTGTTCAAACATACAACCTCGTGGATTTTTTTAAAAATGGAAAAGAGTGAATTTCGAGTGCTCATTAAACATTATTTTTTGCGAAAAAAAACCGTCAGCCAAACCAAGGAAAGCTTGATAAATACTATGGGGACTCTGCCACCATCGATTTCAATGGTAAAAATGTGGCTTACTGACTTTCGTTGTGGTCGCACAATACAAATGACGCTGAACGCTCTGGACTACCAATTGATTATGTTGAAAAATAATTTTTTTTTTTGCAAAAAAAAACTGTTTTTCATTCAAAAGTCACGGACTTATTGATCCGCCCTCGTAAATGACAAATGTGACTCTTAAGCAAAAAGTTTGGCGAACACTGTTGCACCAATTTTCTATTATGTGCCCATTTGTGTGTTTATAAAATAGTACCTTTATCTAGCTTCACTAGATCGAAAGCCGCCTAAAAGAATACGAAAAACATTGTGTTGGCATTTATGCAAACATTTTGTTTTAATAAAAAGTTTTCATAACTCAATCAATTTATAACGAATTTTAAAAACGAAGTTGCGTTTGTTAAATAAATTTGCTTTGTTAATAAATTCATATGAAGTACGGTTCCTTTACAAAATACTGTAAAAACATCTCCAAATTGAAAAATGGCGATTAAAAAAATGTGTGCTTTAGAAATTCACACAGCTTTCTTAAGTTAACTTAAATAATATATATACCATTGAAAACGCCTCCCTTTTCGTCTTTCTAAAATCGCTGAGAAAATTAAATCGGATGATAATCACGATTATAAGTGCAAAAAATAGGAAACCCCGGTTTTTTAAGGGTTTTGGCAAATTTCAAAAACAGATTCTTCTTGTTCTCGGTAAGAAAAATAGGTATTTTTTTTTCTGTCGCACTGTGTTATTCAATTATATTTTTTTAATCATTTGATTTATGAATGAAATGGCCAAAAACATTGCGAAATGTATCTAATTTGTTTTTTAAACAACTAATTTGTCGGACCGCTGTTTTAGCCCATTTCTTTTTTCTATGATTTTTGAAAGTGTATTTTTTTTTTTTTTCTTTTGGCCAAATACAGATTTCTTAAATAATCAAACTGCCTCTGACAAAATCTAATAATAAAAAAAAAATTTTATATAAATAGAAAATTTTTGGTCTTCGAAGTTTAGTAACGTCATGATGCTTGTTAGGAAAAGACCTCTAACCACGTGCTTGATTACTAAGAAGACAAAAATTTAGCAAAATTGATGATTAATAGGATTTCTGTTTAAAGTTCTGCCTATTATGGAGGCTCTAGCTTTTCTAAAACTTTGGGTTCTGATGATTTCTTTAGCTAGATCGAAATACTAGTATCAACCTAGCTAATATGTTTGATTTGCTTAATTTTTGTAAATATACGGAAATATAAATAAAAAAAAAAAAATTATTTTTAGAAATGTTGGGGTTTGGAAGAAGAATAAACGTTTTTCTTTAATAAATTATAAACACTGTTTATTTTAAAATCAGACTAGGCTAGTTTCTGCCATTTTGTTTACAGTCGTCATCAGTGATATTCCATTTAAATTGTATTATTTGGATCTTATAATTGTCAGATTGTCTGTATATGATAAATTTTTTCAACCACCTGCGGCTTTAAGAATCAAACTTGCTCTTCTTCTTACATTACAAACGTAACAATACCAAGTCATGACCGTTTAACGATCATACCCAAGTATGGCCTAGAATGTAATGCAGCTAAATTGCAGTTCTCTCAGAAGTTTACTCAGAAGTGACCAACACTAACAAACACAAATATTCTATTTTTAGTCTAAAAATGTTTTATCGACCTTTTTCTATTTTAAATTCTTGATTGTTTTTTAGATTTTTAGATTTTTTGTTTATTTTTCCAACCTCCTCCGTCTCTGCTTTACAACGTTACCAGATTGACGTATGGTTTTTAAGTTCAGTGTTGACAATTTTGCGTTCTTAAATTGCGAGATTGCCACAGTGCAAATTTTGTAATGTATTTTAGTACAGTGTTATTTTTAACGTCATATAGACAGTCGCAATTAATTTCATCAAGACAGATGAGAAAAATTTACGTTGTTTTTGCTTCGACAAATTGTATTATCTCGTAAACAATTATTAGTTTTGTTATCCTATGCAAAAACCACTTACATATTTCCACAAAATAACTAACCCATTAATATATTTGCTATTTTTGTGCTCTCGTCTGTCTCTACTTTATATGTACATTGTATACACACTTTTTTTGCATACAAACTTAAGGTATAATATAACAACGTCGCGTTTTGTGTTGCCTTTTAATAAGTGCAAATTCTCCATTGTTGCATTAAGATCTTGTTGCCAGTTTCTTCTTTTTTTTCACATTTATTCCTTTCTTTTTATTTCAGATGATTTTTTTTTTTGTTCTTCTACTTTTCATTTATTCATTTTCTATGTATTGTGCATAGAGTTAATGTTTGTCAAGTAATATAAGATGACTGTTGTTGCTATTTTTGTTGCTGTTGTTATTATTATTGGTGTAGTTGTCACCGTATCTTGTGTTTTATGAATGTTTTGCTATTGTAGCTTGTTGCAGTCAGCAGTGTTCCCAAGTCAACATGTTCATTTTAATGTTGTCCGTTAAGAAACATAATTAAAAATTTAAAATGCAATCAAAGCTAGAAAACTGGCAAAAAAAGTAGCAGTAGCAGCAGCAGAAGTAAAAGTTCATGTTATAGAAAAAGTTATCAAAAAATAAAAAAAATCTGGGTTGGCAAACGTTTCATTCGGTTTTCGATATTGGATATTGTGAATATTTTGTTAAGCTATTTTAAGGATAACGTTATTTTAAGTTATTTCATTACGTTTTTTTAGGGTTAATGCTATTAAACGTAATTTCGTTAAGTTATTTTAGGGATACCGTTATTTTACTTAATCTTTTAATATATTTCAGATAACAGCAATATCTAGCACATCTAAATTAAAATGCATTCCACATTAGCAACAACAGTAAAAAAGCATTTTTAGAAATTTTTAAAGATCGTAAAAGTAGCCAATGCCAGTTTTCAGAAGGTTGTTTAAAGTTTAAAGTAGCCAGTTTAGAAACTTTAGGTCATCAAAGTGCACTACACTCAGGGAACTTCTGCTGTAAATATTTAGATTAGGTTAGACTAGAGTGGCACTATGCACCGCGACCAGAAGTTGGTATTTTGTGCATTCAGCGAATACACCCTATAGGTTCAGGCTCCCTACGAAGCCAACTATCCTGCCAGGTAAACAGTTCCAAACATCCGATGGCGTCACTATTCGACCACCAAAATAACGCACCCTCATGTCGGAGAGCCTCGGACATTTGCAGAGAACATGCTCTGAAGTCTCGGGGTTCCATTTCACAAAACCTGCACGTATCCGTAGAGAAACGTCCCATCTTGTACAATTGATACCTAAGGCAACAGTGTCCCGTGAGGTAACCCGTCACGGGTCCCTAGTTCGCCCCTTGTTATAGACAAGAGTTTACGCCACCTCTCCCCAAAGGGGATATAAACAGCCTCGCCTGTCGCTGCCCAGGCGATCTGGCCCAATAGGTCCCAAACTCCGACTGCCTCCATCTTCTGAGCGTCTCTCTGGCATACCCATTGGGTACGCCACAGCAGGGTTCAGGGCCAATGAATTGTTGACGAGCTCCGCAGTTGGCCAAACACTCAGCCCGTTCGTTGCCCTCATGCCCCTCATGGCCAGGAACCCAGCCCAGTGTCAAGGAGTTGTTAAGTCCTAGGCGATTTAGAGAGTCGATACATTCCTTAACCAGACCCGACGACACATCTTGAGCCCTCAAGGCACCAATTGCCGCCTGGCTGTCAGATAGAATGTAGATCGTGGCCCCAAGTGTCCTCCTCTGCAGACATTCTTCCACACAGATACAGATAGCGAAGACCTCCGCGGAGTAAGAGTTCACAGGTCCCCTCGGGCTATTCAGTATACTAAGTCCGGCCTCTTCAGGGTACTAAGTCCATTCGTATGATCTATGAAAGAGCCTTCTGAAGCCTAACCGCTTCGGGGAGATCTCAGATCTTCTCGCAGTAGCTACGCCACGTTGCCCTCTTAGATCTACGAAGTTCCTTATTGTACCCAGTTAGAGCCGCCTTGTAGGCCACACAGTCACCTGTCTCCTTGGCCCAATTGAATAGTCTTCTCGCCTCAGTTCTGAGTTTCCCAAGTTTTTCGTTCCATTTTTTTTAACAAATAAAACATACAAATGTTTTTTTTTATTTTTCACTACAATTGTGGCTTCATATTTTCTACAGTTAAAACCAACTGCCAATGTTAGTTGAATTTACTGAAATGTAAGTCGTCCTTTCTTTAAGTGAAAAAATTTTAAAACAATAGTTTTAAAATTTTTTTAAAATTAAAAACGTGAATACAATCGCAAGTTTTTTAAAGTTTTAAAGATTTAGAAATCGGAATGCCTTTATTGCTCCATAGAGTCAGTCTTAAGGTCAGCAAATACTAATTTCTTAATTTTCTTTCTTGGAATGTACGATAAGTACGTTTTTATGTATTTATGATTGACTAAATTGATCATTATGAAAATTTTTTTGATAATTTGTTTTTGAAAGAACCAAATAATTTGAAATGTATTTCGTAAGGACATTTTAAGGTCGCAAGTAAAAAAATTGATATGTGACAACATCAAATTACAGTGGAGTTCGGTTTAAAGCGAAAGCCGGTTATAACAAACTTTTTTTATAAGGAACGATTTTTCAGGTCGTAACGAATTTACTACCATTTTTCTAACAAAATAATACGGTTATAAGGAACATCATTTTAAAGCGAACTTTCTATATAACGAACTAATTTTTTGGACCCCTTTGCATGTTTTCAATCAAATTTATACCCTTATAAGGAACACATAAAAATAAAGATATTATAATGAAAAGTTTGCTGTTAAAACTTTAGGTTTTAACTTAAAAATTTAATTAAAGAATTAAAAAATGTATGAAACGTTAATGGAAAAATGATTTCAATATTACAAGCTAAAGTTTAAAAATTAGGATAAATTCCTGTAATTTTTTTTAATTTTTGAAAATTGTTTACAACGCTTATTGCAAAATTCTCTTATAACGAACTAAATTGTCCATTCCGTACTAGTTATTAGATATGCGCTGATATGAAATTTGATCCGAAATATGAGAACATATAATTGTATCTAAAATATATCAAATTTTATCGATTTCAATACAATAGTGTCGAATTAGATCGAGTTCGATGCAATGAGATACAAATTTGTACAACTTGATATTAGATAAAATTTCATCCAAATTTTGTCCTCATACCAGACTTGGGCGATGTCAATTACATTTCAATATCGTTTACATCTGAAATTTTTCTATATCATTAAAAATGCCAGACCTACGCTCACACTTGTGGGCTAAAACAATTCCTTGGAAAATTTAAAATTTTGTCAATACCAGACCTGGGACATAATTCCAATATCTGTTGATTTAATTACAGGCCAATTACTTTTTTATGTTCGATTACATGTAATTGGGTGTAATTGAGTAATTGCCCTGTAATTAAATACCCAGATGTTGTTACTAATATCCATGTTTGGTATTAAACATTTTACAAATTTTCCAAGGAAGCGATTAAGCTCACAAGTGTGAGAGTAGGTCTGATATTATTAATGATATAGAAAATTTTACAAGTGAACGATTTTGAAATGTAATTGACGTCGCCCAAGTCTGCCTCATACAAGTTGTGGCTATTATATATAACTGTGTCGAATTAGATATAATTTAATATTTTTGGATAAGAGTTAGGATTCGGGAATTCACGGACTTATTCATTTCCAGGGATTGCCGGGAAAAAATATAAATTTCCCTGGAATTTTTTATTAAAAAGAAGTAAGTGGTTACTAAGGATTTTTTTTTGTTAAAAACGGGTTTTTTATTAAAAATTAAACAATAAAGCACATATTTATTGCATTTTTGCATTAAAAATTAAAACAAAAGCATAATTATTAAATGATTCAAGATCATTTTAAATTAAAAATAAATATCATATAATAATGAATAAATAATGCATCAGTTCGTTAAAAAAATAAATTTTTATTACTAATGAAGCGTTAAGTTATTTGCTTGACATCCGATTTCGAATTTTTTTGACAAAGTTCCGGATATTAGATATAATTTTATACAATTTTATCCGAAATTTGTCCATATCCGGGACATTAAATTATATCGAATTGGATATAAATATATCTGAATTTGTATAATTTTAACCGATAGTAGGTATGCTTTTGTGACACGAAGTTAGGCTTAAAAGTATTTAAGTTAAAATTGAAATTTCCGGTAACCAAAATTTTCAAAGGCCAATTATTGTTTAAATAAAACATCGAAAAGTTTTAAAATTATCTAGAAAAAAATTCGTGTTTAGTTTAAGTGATGTCTTATAGAATGTACGCATTTTTTGATTTAAAATTGTATAAAAGAAATTACTTGAAAATGACTTCGTTATAAAATTAGTAGGGTCATATATGAAGCCATGTGAAATAAAGTCTTAACTTGCAGATAATTTAATCTGATATTGAACTTTACGAAAACATTTTGGAATTATATATAAAGCTATATATAATAATAAAGAAAAACTTTTCAGTATGACGTCACATATACTTTAATTAAACTAAGCATCGGACCATATATAATAATATAGATCACTATATATATTTGGATTATTATTATATGGCTTGTGTAGTTATATATGGTGCATGATTTGGAGACATATAATACACTCAGGAAACTTCTGCTTTAAAATATGTAGTTGCTAAGTTTGTAATACAGTTTCTTTATTTTTAATGTAAATGTCAGTCATTTGTAGAACAAATTAAAATAATTACTAAACTTGTAGTTCATTTAATAAAACAACTCACATCAAATGACTGTTTTATAATTTTACATTCATTTTTTTACAGTTGTTTTTTGTTATTAAAAAAAATAAAAAAAAATAATGTTTGTTTATTTTTTACTACCATGTGGTTCATTTTTACTACAATAGTTAGTCATTTTTTGAACATTAAAAAACAAATGACAATGTTAGTTGAATTTACTGTAATGTAAGTCATCCTTTCTTTAAGTGAAATTTCATTTGTTTTTAACTACAATTGCAGTGGTCTTTACCTACATAGTATTCTAAGTGTACCATTTGGAAAATATTGCCAATAAAAATTATCAGATCTGTTGGTAAAGGGTGTCCCAAGAAGAGCGCAATTTTTAAATTTTAAATAAAACACAGATATTTAAAAAAAAATCGTTGATGAAACTTTATTATATCGTAAAGTAGATAGAATGAGGTTATGTATGGAACAATATATCGTGCAGATGGACGCCGCGGCTTTGCTGGCATGCACGCGATCTTTTAATGAAATTTTCAATGACCGTTTTGCATGAATGCTGCGGTATTTCATTAATGCAGCGTCCAATTTCCTCTTTAAGGCTTGGTCCTCGTCGGCTTATTCGCGTAATCCATCGACTTCAAAAAACCCCAAAGAAAAAAATCTAGTGGTGTTAAATCGCACGATCTAGGCGGCCAATTCTGATCTCCAAAACGCGAAATAACACGACCGGGAAATGACTGATGCAGCAATTGAATTGTTTCTCTGTCTGTATGACATGTGGCGCAGTATTGTTGGAACCACATGCCCTCAACATTCATTTCTTCAATTCTAGGCAAGAAAAAACTGGTTATCATTTCACGATACCGAACACCATTGACTGTTTGCGCTTGACCCTGCCTCATTTTCATAAAAAAAAGGTCCAATGATTCCTCCAGCCCAAAACCACACCACACAGTGACACGTTGAGGATGCATTTGCTTCTCGTGAATCACTCGAGGATTTTCCTCACCCCAAATGCGACAATTCTGCCTATTGACGAAGCCATCAAGATGAAAATGGGCCTCGTCACTGAAGATGATTTTATCGGCAAAATCAGCCGCAAAACTTTCACCATTTTGGTAAAACAATTTCACAATGAGAATGCGTTCTTCATTCGTGTAGCGCTCCATTTTTACTAACCTCGTACCTTCTACTAGCAAACAATAACAATTGTTCAAATGTCAAACAATGACACTTCGAATGTTGCCAGATTTAAAAATTGCGTTCTTCTTGGGACACCCTTTATATAATGACATAGGCCATAATGTGCCTCCATTCAAAGTAAGATATGTCTTAATTATAGTACATACGATAAGATATAACTATTTTTACCGAGGCACAATTATATACAGGACCATATAAAATAATATATTGCTATATACCCACATATGCAAATTTTTTAAACAACACAAAGCTATATATAATTAGATACGAATATTTATGCTATAACATAAATGTTTACATGACTATGTTAATATTTATATTTAAATATTTAATTGTACAACATTTTATTTTTAATATAAATAAAACTGTTTACTTTGGTTTATTGGTATTTTAGAATTATTTCGTTAGGAGTTTTTAATATTAACGATATTCGAAAATATTTCGTTAGAGTATCGGTATTTAAAGTTATATCGTAAGTGTTATTTTAAGTTTAAAAATAGTTCCTTGGAACGATATTGTATCGTTATCGGTATTTTAGTGTTAGTGTTAGCCAACCATGAAAAAAATATAACACAAAACAGCAGTAGTATAATGTAAAGTATTAAAATCTTAGTAAGTGCACAAAAAAGTTATTTAGCCATTATTTCATTAAGTTCAAAAAAAAAAAATAACTATAAAGACTTTTCAAACACACTTTATTAAATATATTTATTAAATCGGCATACTAGTAAAATGAATTTAAATTTTTTTTGTCATGATCTAAAACCGAACAAATAAAATCTCACACATAAATTTATAGATCAACGATAAAATTCACTATTAAACCACTCACCAGGTACAGTGCAAAAATCGTTTAATGTATATGCTCGTCATATGTATTAATAAAAAATCTTTAATGTTTGTTGATATGCTTTGCTAATGTAGAAGGATAGTATATGATGACATTAGAGAAAGAACTGCCATTTAAAGTTTTAACTGAAAGTTAAACTGGCAACTATGATAATGACTAGAGAAAAAAACAAACACACTATAAATAGAAATCGTTCGTGGTAAATTTCATTCTAACTCAACACACAGAGTAATGTGGGATTTAACGTTACCCAATTTCTTCAACGTGTGAGTTAAATAGATGATATTTACGATTAACACTAAATGGCACGAAGAATGTTGATGAAGACCGTAGTGGGTCAGAAAATGCATTCCATTCATGCTAGTGTCTAATAACTTTTTCTGTGTTTTTTTCTAATAGTCAAAGTAAATTATCATATAAAAATTATAATTTTTCTGTTAATTTAGAGAAAAATTTGTCATGATCTAAAACCGAACAAATAAAATCTCACACATAAATTTATAGATCAACGATAAAATTCACTATTTTTTTTTAATTTTTATCAGTTTATATGATCTTTAATCCTTTAGGTTTTTTGTTTAAATGTACTTCTATTTTTTATTATCTAAAAATGTAAGAAAAAAAAAATAACGAAATGAACACAAAACCTTTCAAGAGAATTCAAATGCTGTATATTTCATTTGATAACAGTGGTACAATAAACAAAGATTATACATAGTTAACCTGATCAGCCGGATTAAGCGGGAAATCCGGCTTTTTATAGGCTGATCATACCTTGACTTATTTTCCTGCTTTTTAAACCAACCTCCCGCTTTTTGTATTTTACATCGTTTTTTTTATTATTTAAGAAATTTAATAGTTTTTTATTGAAATAAAATTATGAGCCAGTGAAAGGCTTCCGATTTTTTTTTTTATTAAATGTGCCGTAGGAGAATTCTTTGTGTCAAAACCAATTTTTAACCATGCAAAGAAAACATAAGTTTAATAAAATGTAAATTCGATCAAGGGAGCTCAGCTGATGGTTTCCCTTCGATTGTCATAAAATGTGGATATATTATAGACCGGGCAAAATATGAACAAGTTATCGTTTTGCGTTCCAATTTTACTTTTAAGTGTTCAAGTTAGGGGTAAAAATAATCCAAATCTTTTTTTATTAATTAATAATCATACACTTAGAATACTATGTAGGTAAAGACCACTGCAAATGTAGTTGAAAACAAATGAAATTTCATTTAAAGAAAGGACGACTCACATTACAGTAAATTCAACTAACATTGTCATTTGTTTTTTAATGTTCAAAAAATGACTAACAATTGTAGTAAAATGAACCACATGGTAGTAAAAAATAAACAAACAATTATTTTTTTTATTGTTTTAAATAACAAAAAACAACTGTAAAAATAAATGTAAAATCATAAAACAGTCATTTGATGTGGGTTGTTATTTTAAATGAACTACAAGTTTAGTAAAAAATTTAACTTGTTCCACAAATGACTGACATTTACATTAAAAATAAAGAAGAAACGGTATTACAACCCAAACAACTACATATTTTTAAAGCAGAAGTTCCCTGAGTGTATAATTACAAATTATATACTATTACCCTAACCGATCACTAGCTACTATGGCTTTCGGCGCGTTGTAGCAAAAACAGACCAGTTCCTCTGGTGGGAATCGAACCCACGACCCCCGCGCTGATAAGCCAGCACGCGACCAACTAGCCTACCAATTTTTTATTATTTGCGTTTTTTTTTTATGCTTCTTTCATAAAAACAATGTACAATTTTGGTATTCAAATAAATTGTATTTGTATATTAAAAAGTTTTCAAACAAAAATGCTTCGCACAACTTTGAAACTCATTTTTACCCGCTAAATATGCGATTTGGACGATATGTATCCTACGAGTTTCATATTGTAGAGGAACCTCGTAACAGAGTTATTAGTAAATTTAGCAAATCGATAGTAGAAATACAGTTTTCTGATACACTCACAATATTTTTTCCGTAAAGACTACTAATGACTACTAAATATACACATTAAATTTACTGAAAATCAGTTGAAAACCGGACTACTTACTTTTCGTTAAAAACAATTGTATTTTGTAAAGGCTTCTACATGACTACACTCACAATATTTTTCCGTAAACACTAATGAATATACACATTTAATCAGTACAAAACAGGACTACTTACTTTTCGTTTAAACAATTGTATTTTTAGTTTATTTTCAACTATAGAAAAATTAATTGACAAAATCCATAAAAACAATGAATTGTTTTCGTTTATTTCAATACTCAATATAATATAACAAATTTTTGTTTTTAAATAGAAACTTTTAACTGAATATTTTAATTATTACCGAAAGTCCGCTTTTTTTGTTTATTGAATAATAGACAGAAAGTTAAAAATGTATTTCTTTGGTAATTTAACAATATATTCCTATTGAAACAACTTTACCGATTAAATTTTCAAATAACTGTTAAACTTTTAAGGAAAAGTTCTTGAAAATATTAAAAAAAATATTTTTTCACAAGTTTGTTTCAGAAATTTTACAATAGTTTAGCTCGGAAATGTTTATAGGTCGAAATAGACTTGTATCAAAAATGTTTAATAAGTCAGATCAATGTTTAACAAAATACGAGTTGATCCATAAACTTTTGATGAGAAATCCGGTTACATGGGAACTATGTCCAAAAATGAAATCAATAGATTTTGTCTTTGCGATAATAAGATTCAACTGTACCAAAATTCATTAAAATATCTTTGGAATCAATATAGTCTGAGAAATATGTCCCATATTTTGGATTACTGCACTCGGGGAACTTCACCTATAATATTTGTAGTTTTTGAGCTGTACTACAGTATGTTAATTTTTAAGTGAAATTATAGTCATTTGTGGAAGAAATTCTTTTTTGACTACAATTGTAGTTAATTTAAAATAAAAAAACAAACCACTTTAAATTACTGTATTATGATTTTACATGTATTTTATATAGTAGTTGTTTTTATTGTAAAAAAAAATAAAACAAATGCATATTAATTAAAAAATTAATTGTGCCTGTGTATATTACGTTAATATAACACTGTACTAAAAACAAAAAAATGTTTGTTGATTTTTTACTGCATATATGTGGTTCATTTTTACTACAATTGTGGTTTATTTTTTGAACAGTAAAAAACAAATGACAATGTTAGTTAAATTTACTGATATGTAAGTTGTCCTTTCTTCAAGTGAAATTTCTTTTATATTTGCAGTGGCCTTTGCCAACATATTATTCTAAATTTACCATCATCAGTTCAAACTTATTTTACCCTGACCACATAGTGGTATAGAATATAATTTATTACGGTGCCTTTTAAAAAATCGAGTTAAAAAATACATTATTTTTAAGCTTTGATTGAATCAAATAAACGGATTCTGTAGATGTAATGAAATATATATATCATTTGTCGAATTGGAAGGATTTTTTTACTTTGTTTCGTCGAATTCAATCATTTGAATCCACTGTTAACCCGTATCTTTAATGAAATGAAAACGTACATAAGAAAGCATTCTTCAATTCAGCACAATTTACTGAACAAATCATCAATGCCTTAAGAGACCAAAAAAAAAAAAAAAACACACATAGTCGAAAAGAAATGCACTTCTGGTAACATTACAAATTTTGTTTTTAATATAAATGTAAACACACATTTATACTATGGTATAAAAGTACATGGAATTGAATTGACGTTACTAAACTTTAAAGTCCAAAAATTTTCTATAATCTGGCTCAAGCAGTACTTTTCTACAATTTTATTTTTATATATACCGAGATAATTTTTTGTTAATTTTATTTATTTATAACAAGTTTTCCAAATCCGTATATTTATAAAAATAAATCAAATTAAATATATTAGCTAGGTTGATACATGCATGTTGCTCCATTCTTGTCTTAGAAATCTAACACTGGCTAGGGTCTTTTCCTAACAATTTCCTAACAATTGCAGACCAAAAATGTTGTATTTATATAAAAAGAAATTTAGTTTTACTATGAATCAAGTAATATTTTATACAATTTTCTTTTTTATATACATCGACATTATTTGTATTTTATTGTTCGTTTATAACAAGCTTCCAACCTCCGTATATCTACAAAATTAAAGCAAACATAAATATATTAGCGAGGTTGATACATGTATTTCCTTTTGGCTTAAGATCTCATCAGAACCCGAAGTTTTAGGTAAACTAGAGCCTCTAGAATAGGAAGAGCTTAAAAAAAACATATTTATCATCAATTTTGCTCCATTGTAGTCTTCTTAGTAATAAAACACGTGGTTAGTGTATTTTCCTAACAAGCATCATAACGTTACTAAAATTAGTTTTACTCTCACTTTTCAAGAAAAAATGTCTTCATTTATATTAATTCATTACTGTGGGAAAATTTTGATAAAATAATATTCTTAATTCCAGGAAACAGTATTAAATTTTTTTTTAATTTTTGACCTCATGTTATGCAATTTTTTTATATTGTTAACAGGATGACCTAATGGAGCAATAAATGCAATCCCGCTCTAAGATCTTTGAAATTTAAAAAAAAAATCGTAATTTTATTCATGTATATCATTTTTCAAATCTTTAAAAAATATTAAAAGTTGTGAAGATATGCGATGATATCAAATTTGATCCATATAAAATTGTATAAAATTCGATACATTTGTTTCGAATTAGATCGAATTCGATGCAATTAGACACAAATTTTACAATTTGATGTATATTATATACAATTTCATCCGAATTTGGTCACATACAAAATTTTGGGATCTAATTCGATACAATTATATATAAAATTTAATATAATTATTGGAAAAGAGTTAATAAATACAGTTAATAGCATTTTTCAATAATTGTATTAAGTTATATATAATTTCATAAAATTTTAAATAAAATTATGTGTAATTTAAAACGACTATTTTTAATTATATATTTTTTTATGATAACTCGAGATGTCACAAATGCTGATCCAATATTTCTACAGAAAAGTGTTGACAAAAATATTTTTTTCCAACTCTTTCTATGAAAAAATTCATGGAATATATGTATTTCTTGGGTCGTCAAAATTAGTGAACAAATACCTCACCCAAATAATAGCGAAATACGTGTCGAGTTTGTTTCCATTATCTTGTTTACGTCATATAACAGATGGTTTTTAATTATTTTGCTATGCGGAACACAAATATGTCAAAATATTTAAAAAAGCTTGAGTAGTCCCAGCAAAAACTAGTGTATCAATGCTTCATTGTATGCAATATTTACAGCTCCATTGTATGCATTATTTACTGTTTTAAAAGAATGCATTCATTGAAGCACAGCAAAATGCCTTACCAATTGCTTTATTGTATACGAGACTGTTAAGCGCATTCTTAGAAGCATATAAATGTAATAATAAAATGTAAATCAAACAAAAATTGTTTAACATTTATATTAGTTTTTTGTTTTTATATACATCGAGATTATTTTTACGTTATTTTCAATTTATAACGAGCTTTCAACCTCCGTATATTTACAAAAATAAAGCAAATCAAACATATTAGCTAGGTTGATACTAGTATTTCGATCTGGCTAAAGATCTCATCAGAACCCGAAGTTTTAGAAAAGCTAGAGCCTCCATAATAGGCAGAACTTTAACAAAAAACTTATTAATAATCAATTTCGTTCCATTAAATTTACATACCTTTGACGACAATGCGATATATAAGTATGTCCCATTAAAGGTGTCCAAAAAAATGAAAGTGATTTCTAAAGTCAAGATATGGGCTAGTTTGGTTCTTTTATATGTAAAAACATTTATTATGTAGTTTGGTGCCGATTGGATAAAAAAAACACGAGGCGGAAATCGATTGAAAATTGAAAGTGTGTATTGTATGGGGGAAAATTTCTTTTTAGGGTTTTTTCAAAAAATTGTTAATAGTGAAGTAGTTGTTATTCCATATCATAAATTAATCGAGATGAAGACAAAAAAGTGTTTTCAAAAAGATATAAAAATCCAAAATCGATTGAGAATTACCCGAGTCAAAAAAAATACCTCAGACCACTAATGTTCCAAATACCACTTGATCAAACATTTCGAGCCCACATGCTAAACGTTTTCAAAATTAAATACCAAAATATTTTTTTTTTACTTACTGGGCCCATTAACTGTTAGATATGAAATATTTAATTTTTAGAATGTCGGTATCCTGTCCTAAGGTGACGTCGAAAACCAACAATAATTTTGGGGTATTTTTCAAATCTCCATTTTCAAATTTTAAAAAATATTGTTCAACAAAAATAAAAAGAAAATAGTTTCGCACAATACAAAATTTAAAATAAAAATACAAAAATTACACATATCCCACGTTTAATTTAGTAAGGGCAGATATTTAAATTCGGCGGAACAAGCACTATATTCTGAAAATTTTGTCAAAATCGAACTACGGCAAAGGTAAATTTTAAAATTTTTTCGAAATTTTGAAGATTTCATGAAATTGATAACAAAAAATCATGTGGTATCATCGTATTTGAATGAAAGTTGACTAAATTATTTTCCGTAGTTGTTATTTATTATTTAAAAAGAATAAAACTTAATTAACCCTTTTGTGCACTTGGGGCCAAAAATGTCCCAATATTTTTTAACATTAAAATACGCAGTTTCTTTCAAATATCTGCATAATAGAGGTAACATTTTTGAATTATTAATAACAAAATACAGATTTACTTAATTGAATTTAATTACATAAAAATCGTTTAATGCACTTTGGGCTAAAAATTATTATGTTTTGTAACATTAAAAACGCAGCTTCATTAAAATCTATATTTTTCTATTTATAAATAGAAATGTTTAATTTTATTATACAGATATTTAATGAAGCTGCGTTTTTAATATTACAAATATTGAGTAGCTTTTGGCCCAAAGTGCATTAAACGATTTTAAGGTAATTAAATTCAATAAAGTAAATCTGTATTTTGTTATTTATAATTCAAAAATTTCACCCTGTTGGCCAAGTGGTTGCAAGTGGTTCGTATGATCTGAAAACTACCTATTTCAAAAATTCAAAAATTATCTGAAAGTTGCAGTTGTCTTCTTTTACGATCTGTAATAAAAAAAACAGTTTTTTTCTAAAAATGAATTTTTACTGTCCATGCAATTTTTTAATGTATTCAGAACTTCCTCCCCTGCGATTATTAAAGCTTTGAAATTTAAAAAAAAAAATATAATTTTTTATAAAAAATAAAATTTTGATTTTTTGTGACCAGAAAGCTAATTATTTTTAATGATTTTTTTTTTAAAGGCTTCCTACTTTTTACCATATAAAACTCCAACAATTTAAGATTTTTTTAGGATATTATTTTTTTTTTTTGTACAAAATATGAAAAAAAAAAAAATTAAGACAGCTTTGCACCTTGATCAACTATATTCCAGACAGTTTTTTATCGCATTACAATAATTAAAATAGCGATTGAAAGGTATGTTTGGCTTCTAAAATATTTACTATAATATAATTACTTATTGATAATATTGCTAATTACTTGTAATGCAAATGTAGTTTTAAATGCATTATTATTATTTTAAAAATCGTTCAAAAATAGCTTTTTCACTACAAATGCACTTTACAGATCGCAAAAGTAGACATCTGTAGCTTTAAGAAACTTTTTAAATTTTTGCTATAGTTAGTCCAGCGACCTAACAAACCATGGCTCTTCAAAGTTCACAACTTTTTTTTAGGTTTTTGAAAATTGGAAAACGTGAATAAAATCGCGAGTTTTTTTTAATTTCAAAAATCTAAAAGCGGGATAAGAAAATCCGAGGCAAAAGTGCACTTTAACGGGCACACTTAAAAAAAAATCCTAAAAAATATGATCCAATCTGTAATAAAAAAAAAACCCGAAATTTAAAACTAGTGGCGACAGGATCCCATAGACTCCGGATCAAATAAACGAACACGCTCATTTATATACTCAAATGAAGCAAAAAATATCTTCACGATGTCAAAAATGATCCAATTTTAGAAATTTTCAACTTTTTTTTATGTGCAAGAATTGTGCTCAAATGAAAGTAATTTGCAAAAAAGCATTAAATATTGCACTACAGCCATTTTAGTAAACTTTTAAGCGAATTTATTAGCAAAAAATAAAGTAATTTCAGGACATTATGAGACATATTATTATTTTTAGAAGTTGTGGTTGAAATGTATATTGTATTGTTTTTAATAAATTTTGTGATATAAAAAGCGCAGCAGGCGTTATTTTAAAAGAATTAAGTTTACGAAAAAAGCGGCGTAGGCAAAAAATTTTAATTTTTTGTAATCTAAAATTACTTCTTATATTTCCGGACCACTCTAAAGGATTTAAAATTTAGTAAAATGGCTCTATGTATATACAAATTGTTTATAATTTTATAACTAACATTTTTTATTAATTTTTTGTAGGCATATCTAAAGATACATTTTTTTGAACAACAAATTTTATTTCTGGTTTGCATAAACTTTTTAAAAGTTAAAAAAAGTTTTTTTTATTCTTCTTTAGATTTGCTTCCAAAAAAGGGTTTTCTTTAAAAGTACAGTGCGTATCATGTTTTATTTTTAGAGTAGCATATTTTAACAATCGTTATGTAAAAAATTTAATCTCTTATTTGATATACTTTTTACACACAGTGTTCTACCATATTCTTTTCACTCAACACTTTTGTAAGTAATTTTGATATATTTTTACATTTTTTTTTCTCGACTCTTTTTTTCATTATTATTTTCTTGTTGCAATTGTTAGATTGCATTGATGTGTTTTAACTTCTAAAGAGTACGAGTGAGTTCACATATATTTTTGTTTCTTAAGTTTTTTTAATAGTTTTAAATATAAAATTCTTCTTTTTTTTTTCATTTAGTATAAGAAAAGAATAAGCATACGCCTTGAATTTGATGAAAATAAATAAATGAACGAACAATAAGGAAAAAAATTGCAAGAAAGAAGAAAATTTTGCAGACAAATCAAAAGTTTGTTGCTAATAGTTGATTGTAAGATTGATGTTTTACAATAATCTTCTCCTACAAAGTGCACAGGCTTTCAAAGAATACATGTCAGGATAAGAATTACAATGTATGATGATGATTACAAAAATAAACTAAAGATTTTTTTTTACTAAATACTAAAGAAAATATAACAATAGAAATAATGAAAATGTAGAAAAAAATGCATAGTTAATCACGAAAGAAGTTAAATACTATAAAAGTAAACTTTAAGAAAACACTGCAAGAACTAAAAATTTTAAGATTTGTTAAATTTGTAAAATAATTGTAAAATCTGGAAAATAAATGTCTATAATCTGAGTCATTTAAAGAAAAAAATTAATAATTACACGGTGCTACAGCAAAACTATACTAAAGTAACGAACAAATTTTTAAGATATTTTTATTCTTTAAACGGATGTGGAAATCGGGATAGTTAAGCTTTCAAAATATATACATTTGATTTTAGGATATCATCACTTTTTTACGGTTTTTGCATCTATAAAGAAAATGGCGTTATTAGTATTATTTAAAAAATCTTAAACACTTAATTGCCTGGGGACAAAAGAGACCAATGAAAGTTAATTTTAATTATGACTACAAGATTGTAAAGTTTTTTTATTGATAAAAAAAATCTCAAGTTGATAAAAATAAATATTTTATGTAACTTGATCCATATTGGGTTATTTTTACACTTTTGAACAAAAAAAATAATCCCACTAGGAAATTTACGGAATAACACCTTTCATAATTTTCGGAAAAATATCACTTGCATTTTATAAGACTGTAATTATATTTACTTTTACTTAAAAATATTAAATCCTTAGTGGCCGGGGTACAAAAAAGAACCGTGAAACTTTATTTAAATACGACTTCATGATTAGAAAGCTATTACAGGGATAACAAAAAAAATTTCACTCGATAAAAATAATTATTTAATGTAACTACCCAGCCAGAAATTGCCAATGGTCAGAAAAATCAAGCACTGGCAGAGCACTGTTTGCTAATGGTCCAACAAATAAAGTCCTGGCAAAGCACTGATTTACAACGCTCTGCCAATGTTAGTAAAAAGTGCTTTGCCAGTGTTTATTTAACAAAATTTACAACAGTAAAAATAATAAAAGCCCTGGCACAGCCCTGGCTTAGAACGCTCTATCAACGTTTGTACAAAGTGCTGTGCCAGTACTTGATTTACAAAATTTATAACCGTAAAAATAAAAAAGCCCTGGTACAGCACTTGCTTAGAACGCTTTCTTAACATTGTCAAAAAGTGCATTGCCAGTACTTATTTACAAAATTTACTACCGTTTACATAATAAAAACAGTGGCACAGCGCTTGTTCACAACGCTTTCCAACGCTGGTCAAAAGTACTTTGCCAGTGCTCGATTTACTAAATTTACAACCGTTTATAAAAACGATTTACAACCGTAACTTATTTAAAAACAAGTACGTTTTTAAATACGTTAGCAGGGTTTAATAAAAATAAGAAATGAATAGTAATTTTTAAATTTATTTTACATACTTTAAAACTTAATTCTTTTTTCTTTTTTCAAATCTTAAATGAATTTAAAATCAACTAACCATAAGCATATGGTATTCAAATCAAATTCATACACTAAAAAAAAAGTCAGTAAAGTCAGCACAATTTTTGCTCAAAGGATCCTTGTAGAAAAATTGCTAATTTAGCGTATTTAAAAACTTTTCTAATCTATACCTTTATAAAATTTAAAATTACAAGATTGGAAAAATTCAAAACTAAATTGCAATTTATTTGAAGTTAAGTATAGTTTTTGTACTAAAATTTTACTTAAGACATTTATTTTCAAATTTCTTTCTTTAGTGAAATTGTATTAAAAAAGTCGTAATTGGTGCTAACTTATCACAAAAATAATTTGATAAAAAAAATATTCAGTTATTTTGTAATTAACTTAGCTGAAACCTATTGTTATATCCGTTTAAATTACCAAAATCATTCAATAAGAAATAATACAAGTCTTTACTTGAGTGAATTGCAAAGTAGGACTATAGAGTTCAAATTTAATTAATTAAATTTTTTTTAATTTTAATTTCAAACTCAAATGATTATCTCATTTGAGTTAAAAATTTTCAAATTTCAATTATATAAAATCAATTTTTTTTTCGAAAATTTTAAAGTTTTTAATTTAAAAATTCGAATTTACCCAATTTTTAAAGAAACTCTTTTTTTTATAAATTTCAATTTTCTCTATGAAAAATTACAAGAATACAAAGTACATATTCTTTTAATTGAATTTTATTTTAATTTATGTTGCAGAAATTTAATTTGTATGTTTATTTTTTTACATAATTTATTATTTTAAATAATAAAACCAAAATTTTATAAAAAAAATTATAATAAGTACACTGTTTTTTTTTATTAATTTATTATTTACTTTATTATTTGTTTTACCAATGCTTTGCCAACGTTTTAAAATTATGATTTTGGTACTGGTGAAGTACTCATTGCCAGTGCTTTGCCAACGTTTTAAAAAAGAAACGGCGAAGCCCTGCCCTGTGTTGTCATTTGGGGTTGGCAAAGCACTTATTTTATCATTAAAAAAGCACTTTATTGGTTGTTCTACCAATGCTTTGCCAACGTTTTAAAATTATGATTTTGGTACTGGCGAAGCACTCATTGCCAGTGCTTTGCGAACGTTTTAAAAAGGAACGGCCAAGCCCTGTCCGGTGTTATCATTTTGGGGTTGGCAAAGCACTTAAATCTTCAGAAATCCAACGCTCTGCCAACGCTCATACTACCGTTGAAAGCACTGGGACAATGCTTTGCCGTTCGTATTTCTCTGGCTGAGTAGATCCATATTGGGTGAATGTTTTCACTTTTCAAAAAAAAAGACCCGCTAGCTAAATTACAGAATACTATCTTTTAGGTCTCTATTAAATTCGGATATGCGATAGATTGTACAAATCTAACGAACCAGAACAATTCTTTATCGTCCCAATCTTATTTTTAAGGGTTATTTTGGAAACCTCCTTTTTAACCCCTAAAAAAGTGTTATTCTGTAAACTTCCTGGGGGGTATTTAATGATGTGAAAACATTAGCCCTATATGGATCAAGTTCGGGAGCGGATACAGGGGTAGGGAAAATAGAACATTTCCTCCCCCAAAATAAAAGTTTTAATACAGAAAAATTAAAAAATAAAAAAATTAACAATACTACTCTTACTCCCCAAAATCTTTTCCTGGATCCGCGTCTGATCAAGTTACACAAAATAATAATTTTTATTAAGTGGACATTTTTTTTTTATCCATTTATCGTATTCTTTTCTTGTTGTCATAATATAAATTAAGTTCCATGGGTCTTTTTTGTACCCCAGCCACTAAGGGTTAAGATGTTTTGAATAAAAAAGTAAATATAATTAAAGTCATATAAAATTTCAGTGATACTTTTTCGAAAATTGTAAAAGATGTTAGTCTGTAAATTTCATAGTGGGTCTTTTTTGACCAAGCGTGTAAAAATAACCCTATTCGGGTCATTTCATAACATAATATTTTTTTAGCAAGTTGAGATTTTTTTTATCAATTTAAAAGCTTTACAACCTCGTTGTCATAATTAAAATTAAGTGTCATGGGTCTTTGTTTTCTCCGCTAAACTAAGGGTTAACGATTTTTTAAAAACAAAATTAAAAATAATTGTAGTCTTAATAAATTAAGTGATATTTTTAGGAAAATTATGCAAACTTTGATGAAAACATTCAAATCTTGTTAAATTTTTTCAAATTAAGTCATTTTCATAAAATGTTCAGGAAAGGAATCGTCTCCAAATACAAACTCGAATTATCATTTTTCCAATTTATATTTTTCTTTAATAAAAACTATTATATTATAAAATAGCAATCAGCATCTGCAATTTAAACATTCTAAAAAAAATTTTAAAATTAATGTTAAAAAAATAGGTTTTTTCATTTTTATTAAATTCGTGGGTCATTTTGTATTCCTGGCTAAAGTGGGTAATGTTATCCGATGAAGGCAGAATTTCATATCTGAATAATTTTAAGTATATAAAATAAAACGTAAAACTTTTCGAAATTTCAAATTTTGGTAATTTTTAATAATACACCGTTTTTCCAAAATTGGCCATTTTTGGCCGTCTTGCGGCAGGGTTTAACGTTTTCTAAAAAAAAATTGAGTTCTTCCATTTGGAACTTTTTGTAATACAACTGGGTGGCTGAAATGACAAATCTATTTTTAAGGGGCACCCTAGTATTCATGTATTTGAAAAACTCAGTTAAAAAATGTCTTAAATCCTTTTTTTTTGTGTTTTCAGAATTTTGTTAAAAAAAAATCGAAATTTCGTGTTACAACAATCAAAGTTCCACGAAAGTGTCGAAATTTACCACAAAATCTGTTATACAAAATTTTATATGAATTTATATTTAAATAGATAATATTTTGTGGAATAAAAATATTAGATTTGTAGAAGTTTAAAAGCTTCGGTGGTGAAAATTAATGTTCAGTTGTACCAACCGACTGATATTCGCAATAACGGAACTTGAGTCGAAGTAACCGAATGTCAGTTGGCAAAGAGCTAAATTTTTCTCTGTGTGCAATAAAGGTTGGAAAAAATCTTTAAAAACAAAAAAGTTTAAATCCATAAAATCTTAATTCAAATTTACTCCAGCGCTTAAAAAAATGTAATTATGTTAAAATGCTACAATTGTTTACACCAAATTATGTACATTTTTGGAACGCAACAAAAGCACCCTTGATCTAGGATATATATTCTGTGGAAGTTTCAACTTTACTGTTAATATTTCCACTAGTTAGCGGACGCTGTTCTTAATAAAACATTGTTCTACATATCTTCAAAGTTTAGTTGAAAAGTGTCTATCCGATCTATGCCGTTTCCCTAATGAGTTAAAAATCACTATACTTAAAAATTTATTATCCAAAATGTTTTTGCCTTAAAATAATTGTAGGTTAAGTGTTATTTTTCTCACTATTTAACTACTTAATGGTCACACATACGGTTACAAAATATTAACAGTTTTCTGTAACAATTTCAAAATCTCTCTTATGTTTCCCTCCAGTCTGGTTATTCTATGTTTAGTATGGCAATGAGATTTTAATGATGGTCAACATTTGCCGTACACTCGAAAAGAAAAGTAGTGGGTAAATTCAGCAACATGTTTGCTGGTAGCATCCTTGCAGAAAAGTTACTAATATCAGCAAAAAAGTTTCTAAATTTAGCATAATTTTTGCTGTATTTATTAATTTTGGCTGAATTTATTAATACTTTGCTGATATTAGCAATTTTTCTGCAAGGATACTCCCAGCAAAAATATTGCTAACTTTACTGAGTTTTTGTTTTTGAGTGTAGTTCAAGTGTCCAGGCGACATGTTTTAACAAAGTTGCTACAACTTTCCTGTTTATGTTAGTTTTTATTTTTTTTTTATTTTTGTCGCCGCAACAAATTCAAAAGGTAAATGGTCTAATTGTAGTAACGTTCTCTTTTTTTTTTTTTTTTTGCTTAAATTTAGTCCTGTTTTGTTGTATTGTATTATTGTTGCTGGTGTTGGGCTTGTGGTAATGACATTTACTTGAATGTCATTTTCGCGCCCTGGTATTTTGTTAATATTCCAGCCAAAGTAACTGTAGCTACTTTCAACCACATTTCCGGTTATTTAGGTTTTTGCATCCGTTTGCTTAACACGCTCATTTCCGGTTTTATATGTAAGGTAACGAGTGTAAGTAAGTTGAGTTTCCCATTGCAATGTAGACTATTTTGTTAACATTTCCAAGTATAATAATCACAATTTAGCCTAAAGTTTATGAAAAGAGTAAAATAAAAAGTACACAAAAAAAATCTTTATCCAATTAGATACATTTCATTTTATTAATTTTATTGTCTCCCAAATGTTTTTTTTTTTTTGAAACTCTAGTTGTAATAATTTCGTCTAAACTAAAACATATTTAAAGTTTTCTTTTACTTTTATGTCTGTATTAGAGTGTATGTTTGTGTGTGTGTGTGTCTCATTTTAAACGAAATGAAAATTTTATTCATACCACTTTATTGTCTATTCTGTGCTATACGCACGATTTCACCTGGTAGACGTGTCATACATTTAGTAGTTTTGCGTGTCATGCAACAATTACTGAAGAGTTTTTTTTTTTTTTTTTTTTTTTTTGGTGTGTCGTACTAAGGATCTCATTTCATTTATGCGAAGTATGTTTGCTTAGTGTGTTTGAATTTGTATGATGTTTGTCTTGCGCCAACACTTATTTTAAGTATTCTAAGTTTAAGTATCTTCATAATTAAAAACTATGTTTAAATTGAGTTTTATAAAGACACAAGTTTTTTTATTTTGCCAGACACATATTAAATTAATATAGTGCTTTACTATATAATGAGCTGTTGAAAAATTTAATAATAAAAATACACCCAGAAAACAGAGTCGGTAGTAGCAACCGTAGGTGTAGGCAATCGAGTGGTTTCGTTATAGCCATCGAATTTTTTTTAGCACTTATCACCGAATTTCTATTAAGGCATTTTGAAATTTAATTGTCGTGCCAGAATTTTTGATATTTTAATCGAATTATTGTTAGCACATTTGAAAAATACGATAGCAACAGTCGAAGCATTCGATTGGCAGCAAAATACGGCGCCAGCACCGAGTCTGTTTTGTGTTTGTATGAAATATGTAGTAAAACGATTTCCTAATTTGATACTATTGTTCTAAAAAAATTTCTCCCTTAGTGCAGCCGAGGATTAAGTTTTTATTTGAACTCAGTACATATCTTCCTAGAAAGTCACTGGTGAGACGAAGCACAGCTGCCAATGTCGAAAGAGAATTGTCACACTAACATGCCGCTGTTAGCGGTTTGAAGCACTGGACGCAAATATTGAAGAATATAATCGTGAGATACCGGCCAATATGTTGAAGAGAGTATACCAAAATTGGACCCAGCGTATGGAACATTTGAGGCGTAGCAGCGCACAGTAGCGCCTGTAGAACAAGTGAGCTGGTAAAAATCAAAAATTTCATGTGCCCCTAAAAATATGGAATAAACCTATTTTATAGGAAATTGTCCATCGATTTCAAATATGCCACTCTTATTACAATCAGATTTTTGGTTCAGAAGATATAGCCCTTCAAAGTTGACCGATTTTCAGTGTTCAAAAAAACAGAACATTTTTATGTAATTTTGTCCGCTTTCAGATGCCGAATCTCGAAAACTAGATAACGGATCGTCATTCTTTTTAATGTTATTGATAGATATATTTATTAAGAGAAGATTAAAAAAATTAGACTGTTTGCTTTGTATTGGTCCAGGTAATTTGATATTTACAAACTATCAATTTTTTCAATATTTCTCAACTTTGGTGGAAAATAAAAAAAAACTATTAAAAACTATATTTGCCATATTTTCAAAATAAGTTCTTTGATTAGTCCTTTACCTATTGCAAAAATTTCCAGCTGCCCGTCCTTGCCCCATTTTTTGCTAGAGGTAAAATTTTGAAAAAAGACATGGTTCAAAAAAGGTGTCGCATGCATTTTTGGGCAATTAATGACATATAAACGCGAAAACCCATTCTTATTATTATTGTTAATATATATGATTTTTTGTTTATGAGTTTAGGTAGATTATACTATATATTTTAAAACAACCATAAGACTATATATTTAAAAACAATCATTATCCCGTGATTAGTCTAGATTAGGTAGAGGGGGAACGCTTCCACAAGAGGGGGAACAACTTGATAAAAATACATCAAACAAAGATAAGGAAAAGATCAGAAAGAATCGAACACAGGATGAGTTTTTCAAACAAGTTGGACTAAAAGTAGACTACCCAAGCACGGATACGGAAACTCAAACGATGGAAACACTTCGAGAAGATTTTTTGAAAATGATGAGGCTGTAACTCGAATCACTGGAATAGACAATGAAATCATTAAGAGTTTGGGAACGATCTTGAATATTTTAAACTGCGAGGAAAAAGTTGATACTGAAAAGTATGGAGAATATGCCTCGAAAACTGCATTTCTTTTAGCAAACTTATATCCACAGAAAAAGTTGACCCCGACAGTTCATAAAATATTGTCACATGGAAAAGATATAATTGAATATCAGCATTTGCCAATTGGAGAGCTTTCTGAAGAAGCACAGGAGTCCCTAAACAAATTTTATAAAAATATAGACTGCTGAACACTTCCAAATCATCAAGGGTAAGACAAAATGAGGATTTCTTCAACATGTTAGCAGCATCTTCCGACCCACTTATTTCATCACTGCGGCATATAAAGTCACGAAAAGAGTTAGAAAATAATTATAGTTCAGAAATGATAAGTCTTTTAGATATACCTTACTTTACGGACTGTGAGCAATATTTTACAAAAAATTTAAAAATAAATAAAAAAAAAATTAAATTTTTTCTGGAATAGTTTTAAATCATAAAAGCCTTTAAAAGAGACAAAAAAATAAATAAAAAAAATAAAAAATATTTTATTTAACTACCCATGAAAATGATTTTTTTACAAATATCAATTTTGCTAACCTATAAGTAGGCACATAAGAGGTGTAGAACACTTTTCAAACACTCATTTCATAGGTTGATCGATTATCTATCATATGCTTTTTAAATTTGTTGATTATCTCATTTGGTCCGAAAGTTATGATTTTTGCAACGAAAAAACTCAAATGGCGCCACTGTGCAGCGGTCAAAATTTACATGAAATCATTTTTAAACATTGAATTATATAGATCGTTTTATCGACTCAAATAAAGATTTCATACATTTCTCTAAATTTTATGTGATTTTTTTTAAATCCAATCCGAAAGCTCTTGAAAAATCACCCTTCATAAAAATTTACGGAAGTTAATTCGAGTAGTTATCTTAAATGATGTTATTCGCTACAAAATTTAAACAAATATAATTTAATCAAGTTGTCGAAATAATTAAAATCGCCATGCAATGATTAAAACCAAACTAATCTTGATACAGAAATAATTTTATTGAATACTAAATTTAGAAGGATTGCCATAATCCACATTTTCATAGTTTGAAATTAAAATTTTTGGATTAGGAAATCGATATAAGAATAGTTGAAACATTGAAGTATCATAAAATTTAATATAGCTTACTCACTAAAAAAGGTGACTGATTCTTTTTATTAGGAATATAAATCTTCGTTTAACATCAAAATTTCTTAAAAATAAAAAAAAACATTTTAGTACAGTGTTATTTTAACGAAATATGTACAGTCGCAATTCATTTTTTATTAATATGTATTTGACAAATTTAATTTAGCAAGGTTGATGTTAAGAAGAAGAATAAAAGTTTTTCTCTAAAAATTATAAACACTATTAATTTTTAATTCAGACTAGACTAGTTTCTGTCTTTTTTTTATGGATATATATATATTTTTCAGTTTTGGCCACATTTAACAATTGCACAGTGGTTACCTCTGTGTACTTCTTGATCATGTTTTTAATACGAGGGCGGATCAATAAGTCCGTGGCTTTTCGAACTCTCCTCGTAGTTATATGAAATGCAACACTGCTCCCATCAAGTATCACCTGTTAATAGACTACTGTCAAATTTTTAGCAAGTTCCGTCATTTACTTTGCGTTTATCAGTTACTCAAGAAATACACCCACGTGAATTTTTTTAAAAATTGAAAAAAAATAAATTTCGAGTGCGTTCTCATTAAACATTCTCAATCACCATCGATTTCAATGGTATAAAAGTGGTTTTACTGACTTTCGTTGTGGTCGCACAAGTACAAATGACGCTGAACGTTGAGAGCAATACACCCGAAAATGCCGAAAAAATCCACGATATGCTGTTGGCCGATGGAAAAGTAAATTGCGTGAGATTGTTGATGCCATAGGCATTTCATAAGGCAGTGAGGTTTCGATTTTAAATGATCAGTTGGGTTTAAGAAAGCTGTCTGCAAGATGGGTGCCGCGTTTGCTCTCAATTGACCATAAGCGTAATAGTGATCGATAAGGTGATGGCAGCAGTTTTTTGGAATGCACGAGAGATAATCCACATCGATTACCTTCAAAAGGGAACAACAATAAACGGCAAATATTATGCCAATTTATTGAACCGATTTAAGGAGGGTTTAAAAAAAATACGACCCCATATGGCCAAGAAATGCCTATTTTATGGACCTTGAAAAATCCTATTTTTTGGAAGGAATACCAAAATTGGAGAAACGGTGGACTAAGTGTATTGAGTTAAAAGGAGATTACGTTGAAAAATAATTTTTGTTTTTTTGCAAAAAAACTGTGTTTTACTCAAAAAGTCACGGACTTACTGATCCGCCCTCGTACTTTCTTATTAGATATTTAAAAAACTATACTTTTAGTAAATTATTTCATTCCATATTTTTTTACATTTTTTATCTTTAGAATAAAGAGATTTGGGTAGACCAACTTTAAAGTTGGTCACGTTTCAGCTCTTGGTACTCCTATATGTACTTCGTTGTTGAACCTCATCATTGAATTTGGCCATAATCCAGAGTAAACATATTTGAGGTTTCTACACGTAGAAAAATTACACTTTTGAATATGGTTGCAGGTAATTATTTATATAAGGTGGCGCAAAAATAACATTCCGATGTTTTTTTTTTTTATTATGTATTTATAATGTATAGCATTTTCTGATAGGAGGATTACTTTTGCGCCACCTTATATGTCTGCAATGATTCAAATTTTCAGACCGAAAAAAATATATATTTACAATTTTAAAGTTTTAAGATATTGTGCTTGGGACATGCAAACATACATATAATTAACATATATATATTTGCATCCAAACATAAATATATATATTTGACGTTAGACGTTTTTCACTTTTTCCAAACATATATATATATTTACACACAAACATAATTATATTTCCTAACAAATCTTTACTATCAGTATACATTTTAAAGAGCAGAGACTTTTCCGCTTTTTGTTCCTTTCAGTGGAAATTTAAAAAATATTGCGTCCTAACGGATGTCTTCGTGGGATGCAAAACCCTATCCACCAAGTTTCAACTTTCTAGCTCTGGGGGCTTAGGCTGGGGTAAATAAATGTTGTGTTCAGGTTCACATAATACATTATCCTTAAAATCATCTATTCTTAGGGATCAAGTGCCATTTTCTTTCCTTTGGTGTAATCATATTCCGTTAACTCTTTTGTATTTACACTTTTATATCCACTTTTTTACTTCAAAAGCTTCGTCTTTCCTTTAATTTTCTGCTATTTAGTCAAGAAACATTTTTTTTCAATAACGCATTCATATAAATGCAATCAAATGTAAAATTTTAATGTATTTAAGGGAGTTGCAGCGTAAAATATGCGTCAACATAATTCAAATGCAAAATAAGCGTAAAAACTCTTATACAGCCAATATAAATGTAAATCCAGCCAGCAATGTCAGACAAAAGGACTAGGGTTCATAACCATACAAAGCCAGAAAATACTATTATAAAAAACAACAACAAATTGCTTGAGAAATACGAACAACATTCAGCCACAGAGAACAATATAATAATTTCTCATCAGTTATTTGAACTGCTTTTTTTATCCGGCAAGATAAAAACAGCAAAAACCTTAGGGGGGAATATTTAAGCAATAAGCAGCATAACTATGTTTAACACAAATTGGTGTTTTTTAGTGACAACAACAACAACAATGCTAACAGAACTAACCAGCCATCCAATCAACCAGCCAGTCAACAACAACCAACAACATCACCATTAAAAACTACTTTGACTTGTACATTTCGGTCGACAACAACTACGACGACAACAACGACTATAAACGACGACACCAACAACGATGATGACAACGACAGCCATAACAATGGTTAACGACATTTGCAATAATGTCAATACAAAAAGTCAAAATATTTGCCAATAATGCTCATGAGGGGGCAGCAGAGGGGAAAAGAGTAGAAGTTCAACGATAGACTAAAATATTGAAAATATCGAAATGACAAAACAACTCGACATAATCCACAACTAAAAGAATGTCTAGAACAAAAGTCAACAACAGTCAGATGATGGCAACAACAATAACAACAACAATAATAACAACAACAATAATAACAACAACAGTGACAAGAACACCAGTGACTACACTCAAAAAATCCATGTATAAAAATACGAAACAAATTCTAAATAAATAGAATTTTGTAAAATAAACGAAAATTTGTTTTTTCTTACGAAATTTTTTCTTCTTTTTACATAAATTTCATAATTTGACGCAGGATTTGCCATTACCCCCTCCAGTTTTATTGAAAATGTTTCCAAATGGAAGAAATGCTTTCTTTTTTTTTTTGAAACGTTTATCCCGTGCCGAGCGATGTCTGACGTCCCATTTTGGAAAAAGTCTATTATTCGTATTAAAAATTCCCCAAATTCTAAACTTTGAAAAACAAATTATTTTTATTATTATTATTTTTATCTAAATAATCCACTTTCGCTGGAATTCAAAATGACCGACGAAGTTGAAAAACTGCAGCAACGTCTTTTTTTAAAATTAATCTTCAAGATTTTTAAAAATTCCTAACTTGGAGTTGCCGGAAGCTATTTTTATAATATATTATTTGCGATATATATATTATTTGAAGCGACGCCTGCAGCAGGAATAAAAAAATAATAATATGATGTTATGTATATGTTTATTATTTGGCAACATATCTGACGATATATTATAGTTTATTGACCTTTATACAATAAGATATTAAGCATATATGCTATACATAATAAGATGTGATAGATCTGTTGTCATTCATAATACATTCTTTTATATAAAATAATATGTAATCATATATATTTAAGATATAATATAATAATATATATAATAATATATATAATAATATATACGGTCTTTTAAAAAAAATTTTTGTGTGATATAAGATATGGTGCCATATGTTTAATACAACCTAAGATATACGCGCGGATTCAGGAAAATGTTTTGGAGAGTCAAGTTAGAGTATTTTTGATAAACTTTTAAAATATGGTTTTTATTTTTGTATTGAAAAATTCGATTTTGGGGAAGGAAATGTCCCATTTTCTTAATTTTTTTAATTATATATGATATCAAATGATAAAATATATAATTATGTAATATACCATATATGAAACAAGATTGTCAATATATTTTGACATATCGCTAATTTATTAAAAGACTGATATAACTCAAAAACTATTTAGTAGAAAACGAGTTTAGTTTTGGTTTTCGCTCTAGCGCCTCTCTATTTATTCAGTCACGTTTTTTATAAATAGGTTTTTTAATTCATTTTTCTCTTAGTGGGAGTTGGCTTGAGTTCGCTAACTATCGAGAGACGCGCGAGTAGCATAGTTTCTCTATAAACAATATACTCTTTGAACACACTTTTCAGAAAGAAAGAAAATACATTCTCTCCTATTTCGAAAAGTATACAAAAATCGTGTTTTTTGACTTATGACAGTTTTTTAGTAAATGTTCCAAAATCATTACCCTATTAAAAACATTCATACACAATCATATCTTTTTTTATATAAAAACATATTCATATTATATGAAAATATATTGCTTCATATTGCTTAATATGAATATATCTTATTTCGCATTTAAGCATATATAATTTTATCTTGGGTTTTGTTTTTCGAAATTTTAATATTACCGTAGATATGTCATATATTACTACATATGGTATATAATTATTAGCATAATTTCATATATAATTTTGTATAGCTTAATACAATTTTACGTTTAACAACATATTGTATTATATTAAAATTTGTTTTACATAGAATCTGAGTTGAAATTTGTAAAAAATTTAAACTTTAACTTATTTAAATATTTCATGATTTCAGCTGATGGGGTCAATAAATATAACACACTCGTTTGTAGCTAGAAATTCATAAAAAACATTTATACAAGTTTGATATAATTTTTCTTAAAAATAAAAATTATGTTGTTTTCGACCTTTAATTGTGCAATGAAAATGAAAATTATTCAAGTTCGAGGCCATACTCTATATGTCTTTATAACGATGTTGTCCTAACAAATAATCTGTAGAGTTTTTGTTTTGAAATTTATTATTTGACGCTTTCAGGAATGTGTTGATAGATCTATTTCGGGAATTTTCTAGGTTCCCATCATCAGAACACGTTTGAAAAAAGTGACCATTCTATGCAAAACATCAAACATTCATATAAACTAGTTTACTCACTACATGAGAACTAATATATGAGCTTAAAGTTAAAGATTATAACCACTGATCAAAAAATAAATTGAAAGATTCCTGAAAGGATTCTTTGTTAGGACACTATCCTAATAAAGAAATATAGAGTATGGCCTCGAACTTGAATAATATTTTTATGTTTATCTTAGTTTTGCCATATTTGGAAGTAATACACCAGATTTTATGAGAAGAACTAATATGGATGTTTTTAAAATTTAAAGAAATTATACGATATTTTAAATAATATATAGACAATCTTATTATATATTAATTTAGCTAAAGTAACGTATAAAGAATAAAATTAGATGAGGACAGAATTGGGACAAAACTGTATCAACTCACTACTAATTGTATTTAATTTACTCAGATATAATACAATTAGATATCATTTGATACAATTTAATCATGTTATTTTTCGGATTAAATTTTATTTAAGTAATTATGGGGTCATAATTAATTAGATAACATTTTATAAAGCTCCATATTAGTTTCTTTTTAATCGCGTGATATTTTCCATGCGCATAAGATAAAATTATGTATTGTTACATATAACCCCAATACATAATTATATATATTACTCTAATTTTATTCAAAGTTATACATTTCATAAAATTAAATAAGATCCAATTAAATCTTAAGATATCTTATTCGATCCACCAAAGATTACATATCTCTTTGGATTGAAGTTGATCCAACTAGATCTAAATAGATAACATAAGATATTTTAGGACATATCAGTATCTTAATTTACATATTATTGGATCCCCAATTTTGAGATCAATTTTGATCTAATTTGATCCAGTAATATATTTGAGGGATATAATTGGATATTACTGGATACCCCAGTTTTGAGAATAACTTGAATAAGGTTAAATATCGATCTATATGAAATGTCATAGAATTCTATATATAAGATATATATTTCTATCGAGAAATTGCTTATTTTGTTAAAAACTGCAGACAGTTTTAATATTTTCACTAATGTTTGCATCATTATCGGAAAAATATCACTTAAATTTGATTAATTGTCTTTACTTTATTTGAAAAATCCTTAGCCCTTAGTGGGTGGCTTGGGGACAAAAAACCCATCGAACTTAATTTTAGTTATAATTATAAAATTGTGAATCTTTTAAATTGATAAAAACAAATCTTCACTTGATAAATAATAATTTTATGTAACTTTAGCCAAAAAAAAAAACACCCACTAGGAAATTTACGGAATAATACTTTTCATAATTTTAAGAAAAATAGCACTTTTGCTTGTTTACGCTATCTTATCTTTACTTTTTTTGAAAAAATCTTTAACCCTTATGGACCGGGGAACAAAAAAGGATCATGAAGCTTTATTTAAATAATGACTGCAAGATTATAAATCTTTTAAAATGATCAAAAAATTATTATTTTGTGGAACTTGATCCATATAGGGTTAATGGTATGACGTTTCAGTAAAAACTACCCACTACAAATTTTAAAGAATAACATCTTTCAGATTTTTATTAAATTCGGATATGTGATATAGGCTACATAACTTACGACAAAGTGCAATTCATTATAGTCCCAAGAATATATTTAAGGGTTATTTTTTACCCCAACTTTTTAACCAAGGACCCAAAATAATTATTATCGTATTTACGGTTTATTTCAAAAGTTGATTTTTAATTATTAAACAGTAATGTAAAAAAATATTTCTTGTAAATAATATTATTTTGCATTTAATATCGATAATAGTTATTTTGGCCCATACTAAAAATATATTAAGTGTGATTTGAACATAAAAACTCACCTGAAAAAAATTTTGCTATTGAAATTAACAGCAACGCATGCATGATTTCCCGACCTAACTCGACTAGAGTGCGAAGGAAAAAAAAATTGCTCATAATAGCTTTAAATTAACTTTTTCTCATAAAACTTATAACAGTTGTCTTTGTATTTAAAATTAAAAATAGGATTAGAGCAATAAAGAATTGCGCTTGTTCGTTTCATTGGTTTTTTTTGTACACCTGCAACTAAGGGTTAAATAGTTTTTGAATAAATTGATAGATAATAACAGTTTAATTAAATTTAGGTGATATTTTTCCGAAAACTATGAAATGTGTTATTCTGAAAAATTCTAGTGGGTCTTTGTTAACCAAAAGTGTAAAAGTCACGACTGTATGGCTTAAGTTACATAAAATAATTATTTTTATCAAGTGTAGATTTTTTATATAAATTTAAAGGCTGTACAATCTTGTAGTCATAATTTGAATTAAGTTTCATGAGTCTTTTTTGTTCCCATTCTACTAGGGGTTAAAGATATTTTAGCTAAAAACAAAGATAAGTATTGTATAATCAAATTTAAGTGATATGTCTCCGAAATTATGCTAACTTTGATGAAAACATTAAAATTTTGTTAAATTTTTAACAAAATAAGCAATTCTTATAAAATGTCCAAACTAGAATTTAAAATTTTTTCAATATGTTTTCTTTACTAACAACTTTTTGTTATTAAAATGGCAATCGACACCTCCAAGTTATGCATGTTAAAAAATTAATTTAAAGAAAGACGTTTTTGCATTTTAATTAATTTCCATTCTAAAGTTAGCTAATAACAGACTTGGGCGACGTCAATTACATTTCATAATCATTCACCTGTGAAATTTTTCCATATCATTAAGACCTAATTTAAGACCTACGCTCACACTTGTATGCTTGAACGCTCCCTTGGAAAATTTTCAACACTGTCAGCACCACACATGGGACTTATTAGGTCTAATTACTAATCCCCATGTTTGTTGCGTACACAGAAAAAACTAAAAACGAGTTTCAATTAAAAATTTATTAGATAAATTAATATTTTAATTGATTTTGCACCTATCACGGCAATGATAATATCAATTAAAACTTTTATTGAAAATTAAAAAGGAAAACAAGTTATAAATAACTTCTACAAAAAAAAATATGATACTCACAACAAATGTGTGTGAACGATACGTTGGTATGTGTGTTTTTGGTAATGCTACGCCTGTTTGCATGTCTGTGTGTGTGCTTGTTTTGTTTTGTAAATTCAAATGCATTTGGTATTTATACTGAAAATTTTCTATTTAAGCATACAGTGTATGAAAAAATAACTTGAGAATTACGTCTAAAATAAAATATGTATTTATATATATAAAAGTCTATTAAAATATTAATTGATTCAATTAAATATTTGTTTAGAAACAAATTTAATTCAAAGCAAATCTTTAATTATATATTTTAGGTTGATAATTTTTTCTGTGTAGGTCTGATATTATTAATGATATCGGAAAATTTCACAAGTGAATTATTCTGAAATGTAATTGACGTCGCCCAAGTCTGGTTAATAATATAATATGAAGTCAGAACTTCATATCTGAACAATCCTTATAATATTAAATTAGTAAATAAAATAAAAAATAAAATAAAGTTTTGGGAATTTTTAATAGTTATACACTATTTGGACCAAAAATGCTACATTTTCGGATAACGTGGGTACGGGTTAACGTTTAAAAAAATCCGACATATATGGCAAGCTATACCCATATATGATCATATGCAAGCCCATATATGTTCATATACGAATCAATTTTCACATGTTCACATGGGTTGATAAATAAAACTTTGAGTCCCAGTTTAAAATAGGTGTAAAAACTGCTGAAATTAGTAAACTACTTTGCAAAATCAGCAAAAGCAAATGAGTGAAAAAAGTTTCTGTAAAATTAACAAAAATTTGCTAAATTGTCAAAAATTTTGTTATTTAGAGAAAAATTATTCTAAGTGTATGGTTTGGAGTAGCAGCCATTGCAAAAGCATTTATAGTAGCGACAAAACAATAAGCATAACTTGTATTTATGTTTTGTTTTCGATTTTTCAATTTTTGTTAACTTTTTTTTTTCATTTCCCTTACAACAATAGTTAGCAATAACAACAACAAAACTAACAATAATAGTATTGGCTGCCGTTTTAGTAAATACCATAAAATTGAATTAGATGTTATTCGTTTAAAACTCGAAGGGATAAAAAATAATAAAATAATAGCAAAAGAATTGTTTTTAACCCAATAGTGAAAAAATTACTTTTAATGCAACGCTTAAATACTCAACTTCGAAAAAAAACCTGGCTTTGAAATATATGGGCTATTCTCAAAATATATGAAATATCAGTTATTTTCACATTAATAGGATATTGTATGATAATAAACCACTAATTTGTCCTGTCAAATCCTTTTGCATAAACCACTTTAAGTAAGTTGTGCAAAATCTGTGGCGGTTTAAGCTTACAAATTAATTTTTTATATTGACTTCTACAGAAAAAAATGTCACATCTGCATTGCTTATTTTTTACCGTTTTCATGGAAATTTACTTCCGTGTTTTGTGCTTTCCAAAAAATCTTTGCCAATTTCTGTGGTGTTTCGAAAAATTTAATTTTTTATTTAAAATCGGCTGTTTACGAGATATTAAAACATGATTTAAGGATTTTATTTGAATTTGACGTAAAATATATTTTCTACAAGATAATTCCAACAAACTGCAGTTTTTAATATGAAGCTTTTTAAAAACGAATTAAAATTCATATGGTCCTATAAAATATCGTTGACAAATCGTACAAATAATATTAATTAACCCTCTAACAGGTAAGGCTGCCTCTGGGCAGTCTTCATAAAATTTGCTACAAATGCGTCAAATGAGCGTTTTATACTTAGAAAGTAATATATTCCGATAAAAAACTAAATTTTCTAAATATTTTGCAAAGAAATTTTTCGAGTGTTGGAAGCGAGAAAGCTTCAAATCAAAATTTCGTAATATTTCAAAAAATAATTATTTTTGAAAAAACATTATTTTCAAAAATGTAAAACCCCAATTTGACTAAACACTCTTTTTAATTTGAAAATATAAGTAAGATTGAAGCTTTATCTTTAATAATAAGTCCTTATTTTAGTCCAAGGACTCACAGGATTTTATCAGGATTCCTCTAAAGGACATCATCTTAAATTATAAACTAATAGACGGATTTTTATGAAATTTGGCAGAAGGAAGATATTAGGTATTATTAAAAGCAAATTTGAACAATATATATTGAAGTTTCGATACTTTTTCGCCTAATTTCGCTTTTTCCAAAAAGCAAAATCGTGATATTTCTTAAATAGGAGCAGAAAAAAATATAGTTTTTGGAGTTTGGTTATATCTTGGTAAGAGAAATAATTTTTGTTCAAAACTTCTCTTTTATATGCTTTAGTTTTCAAAATGCTCACTCAAATATTTGGGCTCGTATCGCCTAAATTAGGCAACGATAAACAATTTGTTGGAGAACTTATTATTTGTTTATCGAGTGGAGCACATGGTATGAATTTCGTTGTAAAACATCGTTTGCCAGTTAGAGGGTTAATGCCGGAGCAAAACGTTTTTAGATATAAGAATAAAGTATTTAGCACAATTACGCTGTGCAACAAATTTGGGGTCATCGCCGTCAACTTCGATGTTTCCATTTCGTAATGAAAGCTAACTATTAGAAAAACGAAACTGTGCAAAGGTTTTGCAAAGTTAGTTCGAATTTAATTGTACGGCCTCCTGAAATTGGGGTATTTCTGAGCAGTCTTTCCAATATAAGCGAAAATAAAATTATAATATATTTATTTGAATGTACCCAGTAAAATAGTAAGATCTAAATAACAGCCCTATGGGGAATGAGGAGTCAATTGACCTTAAAGAACCTGGACTGCTGCAAATGGACTTATCACAGGACTAGTATTATTTACAATTGATGTAAGCTATGTAGTGTAAATTGGTCTAAAAAGACTAGTTCCGTGACTGGTAGAAGTAGGACATATTACCTAACTGGTATACATATTGACTAGAAAAAGCCAATGAGTTAGCTTTATTGTTTCATTTTCTACCACTTTTTAACCTTTAAAAATTATTAAATTGTACGACAAGTCCCTTTCAGGATAGTCATGTCGTTAGTCCGTTTTGGTTAGTCCTCCGACATGGTCCTGTTGCAAGAGTCTTGTGGTATGCCCATCTTTGGTTAGTCCTATGGCATGCCACTATGTAGTTTAAAGCAGGACAAATGACCCCCTCCTATGACAAACCCATGTTGAAGTTGCCAGTTGTTAACATAGGGTAGGGTTTAGCAGAGGACCGTTCTCTGGCACGAAGGGACCGATCCTGTGGCACACGCAGGACCGGTCCGATTCCCCATAAGGAGGTTGCAGAACAACTTATACTGTATTGTAAAAGGTTCTAATTTCTTTTCTAAAACCGATTCTTTTAATATCGAGCATGTTCTATTTGCAATAGGTTCATAACCTACAAACTAGAACAGTTTGCTTTAGAACCGGTTCTAGAACTAGTTATAGAACTGGTTCTGGAACAATGAAACCTTACTTTTTGACTACCAAGAACCTGTTCCATGTAACCGGTGGTAAAAGAAGCTGTTCCAGAACAGGTTCAAAAAGTATTCTGTTCTAAAAAATTTTGCTGGGTAATTTTGTGCACTTATTGTAAGTAGAATTCATTTCACAATTCATGCTGAATATTCTGCAAAAGATTAGAATCAATTTCAAAAAAATATATTTAAAATTATTATTTTTAAGATATAGTTTTATTTTTTAAATATTTTTTTAAGATTTACTGCAATAAAAAATTCATATTTGAATTATGTATTAAATTTATCTCTTAAGTATTTGGGAGATTGTGTAACACCGAATGAAATCCAAAAGTTGAAAGCCGAAAACAAAATAAAAATAAAAAGATAAATAAAGGATAATTTTTGACATAAGCCCATACAGTTATGGTCAAACATTTGGAACTGAGATCGCATTTGTTGTTTTCATTGATTTATTTTCTTCAATTCACACTTAGTTACTAAAATTTATTTCTTACATATTCTTCATACATTGTTTTATGTTAAGCAAATAAAAAAAATTAATTCCGTTAAATTTAAAAAAACAACAAATTTATTATAATTATTGTTCTTTAATAGTTGTAATAAGATGTTGTAATTTTTTGTAAAAAATGGCAGGAAATAAATACAATTGTGATTTTAAATCAAAAGTTTTAAATGCTTTTAAAATGGACTTTCCCAAAAAGAAATTTCTATGAAGTCCTCCGTTCCCAAATCAACGATTCGTCGCATTGTTAATAGTGGTAACATCCACACAACTCATAAAGGTGGAAGAACCCGTATTACAACTGTAAGAGAAGATCGGAAAATCAAGAATTTTTTTACGAAATATACCAAAGCAGTACCTAGAAAAGCTAAAACTGAACTTTTATGTGGGATGCCAGTCTTCCCACCATTAAAGAAGAGCCCGAGAATATGGTATTAGAAGTTATAGATGTACAAAAAAACCGTTTGTGTCGGAAAAAAAACCGAAAAGCTCGCACCCATTTAAACTGGACTCAACAGCAATGGAAAAATGTATTGTGGTCAGATGAGTCTAAATTCAACATCCGGGGATCAGATGGAAGAGCCAATATTCGAAGATCACGAGGCGAAAAGTTTAATCCCAGATATACAACCGCCACAGTGAAGCACGGAGGTGGAAGCATTATTGTGTGGGGGTGTTTTTCAGGAAATGGGATTGGCCCAATTCACCGCACAATCACGGCCACAATCTATAGAGGTCTTTTGAGTTCAGTTATGGGAAATGCCGTTCTCATGGACCTTCCAGCACGACAACGACCCAAAACACACGGCGGGGGTTGTAAAGGTTTGGCTGCAGGAAAATGAAATTAATATCATGTCGTGGCCGGCTCTATCTCCCGATCTCAACCCGATTGAGAAAATGTGGATGATTGTAAAGCGGAATATCGGCATTAAATTATTTCGAAATGGTGATAAACTTTTCGTCGAGTTGGTGAAGCAGTGGAATGAAATTTCTGACGATTATATTGAAAATCTCATTGCCTCAATGCCTAAGAGGTATTCAAAAGTTACAAAAAATAATGGCTACGCTACAAAATACTGAGCGTTTAAACCATTGTTTGTATTTCCTGTTAATTACTTTAAGAGTTGCAAATATTTTGAACACTGCACTATCGACTTATTTTGTTAAAATTACCTTTTTTTTATTTTTGAGAAGTTAGGAATAATTTTTTTGTATTTGTAAAATAATATGCTATAACTGAATTTAATAAAAAACAAAAACTTATACCACAAATCTTTTTGATCAAAAAAATTATAATTACCTAAACCATGATTTAAGTTGCAAATGTTTTGAACACCATCTTTATTGTTAATTTCGGCAGAAATTCGGCACGGGTTAATATTTTACAAAAACTAGAAAAAATCGAATTGTTGCAATTAGGCGCGTAATAAACGAAAATCGACAAATCGTTTTGTTAAGGATACTGATATAAATTCTCAAATAACCTTGACTTACAAATAATTTTCTGTAAAACATTAATATTTTAAAAACATTTTTAAGTCAATAAAACTACAAAATAAAGGACAATTTTAACGTTTTTTTTTTTCAATTTATAACGAGCTTCCAACCTCCGTATATTTACAAAAATAAAGGAAATCAAACATATTAGCTAGGTTGATACTAGTATTTCGATCTGGCTAAAGATCTCATCAGAACCCGAAGTTTTAGAAAAGTTAGAGCCTCCATAATAGGCAGAACTTTAACAAAAAACATATTAATAATAAATTTTGCTCCATTCTCGTCTTCTTAGTAATCAAGCACGTTTTTTTTTTATTTAATTTAAAATATTTATAAATTTTTACAAATCTTTTCCAGTAAATTCGAGATTTTCAATATTGAAAATTTTAAAAAAGATTGCATTCTAAAAACTGTTTAATTTCACTGTCCAACAGCATTTTGGAACAGAATAGCGACCCCATAATTCTGAAAGGGTATGTTGAGTAGATCATTGTTGTAGAACAAACTTATGGTCCAGCACGTCTGAGTTTTTTTTTTACAGTGGGTCAAAGTTTTCATTTTTTGGTCGAAGAGAGCATTATACTATATGAAAGAAATGCTGTAAGTTAATGTCTGAGAGAATTCTTATGGTCAGAGTTGTATTGTGGAATTGTATGAGGATTATTTTTGTGGAAGATCTTAACCCTCTAACTGGTCTCTTTATGGGTCAATTTGACCCTTTTTTCGAGAAAATCAAAAATATCCTTTAAAAAAGGACATTTAAGGATTAAAATATTCTACGAAAATGTTTGCCGGAAAATTTCAGTGGGGGTCACCAAAGACACCAATGTTGTAAATAAAGGTCTTTACGATTAATTGGCAAAATTATACACCAACATATACAAAACAGGTAAAAACGGCGTCAAGTTCGGCCGGGCCAAACACTGAGTTCTCGCGTCTAGTCAGCTGTGACTTGCAAATCGGGTGTGATATTTATTAAAATTAATAATAAAAAAAAAAATTCAAGCATAATTGAGCTACTAAGCAGTACATATCTGGTGTGATTTTTACTAAAATTAATATAAAAAAAGAAAAATTAAAGCTTAAATAAGCATGGCGGATTCTGTTTGCAAATTAAGAGATTGGTTTTGTTTTATTTGTGGACATTTTACGCACCATCAAAGCAGAAGAAAGATATTCCCTACAATTGAAGAACCATATTTTCTTTTCTTTGGAATACGATTTTTATCTGAAGCTTGGATACCAAAAACCGTATGTACTACTTGCGAATGTGGTCTTTTGACCTGGTACAAAGGCGGTACTAAGGCGCTGCCATTTTCTGCGCCTATTACATGGATTGAACCTGAAGATCACAAATCAGATACATGCTATTTCTGCGTAAATTACAAATTTGGTAGAAGCCAAAGGCACTACGCGATAATGACATACGAAGCAACAAATAATGTCATTTTACCAGAAGTGCGCTGTGAAGGTGTTCCGGTGCCTCAACCGCCTACACATACATTTTCGGCCAATATGACATTCGCCAATACAGAAATAACATCGGCGGTTGAAAACATATCAGATATAAGTTACTTGCCTCTTGATGGTTTAAACATATGTCCTAATTTGATAGACCAAGCTTATTTTGAAGATCTTGTAAGAGATTTAGGACTAACAAAAGAGAAAGCTGAAATATTATGTTCCAGATTGAAAAACAGGAATTTGATAAAAGCCGATGTAAAGTTACATTTCCAAGAAAAAGACACGCCGATCTGGAAAGTTATTTTAAAAAATCAGAAGAACTTGTATACTGTTGCAGTATTGAAGAGGTTCTAAAATATCTAAAGCTTCCACTGGACTCTTCCGCTTGGCGACTATTTATAGATAGTTCAAAACACAGCTTAAAAGCAGTTTTACTGCACAATGGAAATCAGCATCCATCAATACCGGTTGCGTATTCCACAAAAAAGGAGGAAACATACGCAAATATTTCAAATCTCTTAAATAAAATTGAATATTATAAATATAAATGGGAAGTATGCGCAGACTTCAAAATGATTGCAATATTGACTGGAATGCAAACAGGATACACAAAATATATGTGCTTTCTTTGTAAATGGGATTCACGTGCTACCAGCAGCCATTATCATATTAAATATTTCGAAGAACGTAAAGAAAATATTATTGGTGACTTAAATGTAATCCATGAATCCCTTGTCCCAAAAGATAAGGTCATACTTCCACCGCTGCATATTAAGTTGGGCGTGGTGAAAAATTTTATTAAAAGCTTAAATACACAAGGAAATGCTTTCAAACGCATTCAAACGATTTTCCCCAGATTATCTGCAGCAAAATTAAAAGAAGGTAAAATACGGTTTTAAGAAATAATTTATTTCATTTAATGTAAATTACTTTTTCTAGGAATGCTCGTTGGACCCGATATAAGAAAATTATTACAAGATGAAGAATTTTATGGTCATCTGTCGGATATGCAAAAGACAGCATTTGACTTTATGCAGCTGGTTATATCAGAATTCCTTGGAAACTCAAAAGCACAAAAACTATGCAGAAAATATTGAAAGCATGCTAATCGGTTTTAACAATATTGGCGTTAAGATGTCACTAAAGCTGCATTTTCTGCACTCTCATCTCAATTTTTTTAAAGAAAACCTTGGAGCGGTTTCAGATGAACATGGTGAAAGGTTTCATCAGGATATAAAGGTATTGGAAGAAAGATTCAAAGGGAAATCCCAAAGTGTAATGCTTGCTGAATACGTATGGAGCTTGTACAGAAACCTTGACCCATCGGAACATTCACGTCAAGCTAAATACAGGAAAGCATATTAAGTTTAATCTTTAATCCATTGTCATACTACTGCTATTTCCCAATTCCCTTTTACTCGAAAATTTGAAGCAAAAAAAATAAATATGTACATACTATAATAAACCACTATTAAAACAAAATTATAATTTTTTTATAGAAGTTGGCGTGTAATTTTGCCAATTAATCGTAAAGACCTTTATTTACAACATTGGTGTCTTTGGTGACCCCCACTGAAATTTTTCGGCAAACATTTTCGTAGAATATTTTAATCCTTAAATGTCCTTTTTTAAAGGATATTTTTTGATTTTCTCGAAAAAAGGGTCAAATTGACCCATAAAGAGACCAGTTAGAGGGTTAAGATCTTCCACAAAAATAATCCTCATACAATTCCACAATACAACTCTGACCATAAGAATTCTCTCAGACATTAACTTACAGCATTTCTTTCATATAGTATAATGCTCTCTTCGACCAAAAATGAAAACTTTGACCCACTGTAAAAAAAAACTCAGACGTGCTGGACCATAAGTTTGTTCTACAACAATGATCTACTCAACATACCCTTTCAGAATTATGGGGTCGCTATTCTGTTCCATTCAAAAAGTCTTAATTTGTTGGACAGTGTTTTTATAAATAAAATGATTCATATTCCAACCAGCCAAGATTTGCGTTTTTAGTTTTTCAAATTTCGAAAAATCCAGCGTATTATGCGCGATTTAGTTTTTTTTTTTTTTTGTTGAAAAATGAGAAATATGCAGAAAGTGTGTAAGTCTGTGTATTCGCATTTTCTTTAAAGTGATCGGATCATCACCATTTAAATTGCATTGGAATGGTACGCTACTCTACTTTTATACTGCGAATTAGAATTTTTTCCAGCGTCAAAAATATTTGCATTTTTTAAGCAATTTATTTTTAAATTTTAAGGTTTTAAAAAAGGAATGAATATTTGCAAAACATGGAATTTTCACCAAATAGTTGTACATTCACTTTTTTGGTTCCCGTGGCTTAACTACCCTATGGGGAATGAGGAGTCAATTGACCTAAAAGTGACTGGTTAAAGATGGACTAATCACAGGACTGCTATAATTTAATACTGAAGCGGATTAAGCAGTGTCAATTGTCCTAAAATTACCAATACTATGACTGCTAAAGGGAGGACATACCACTTAACCAGAATGCTTATTAACAAGAAAAGCCAGTTTACCCATTGGAAGCTGTTTAGTTTTCGTTTATTTTTTAAACAAAAAATTACTAATTTTGTTTTTTTTTTTTTTTTTTTGTCGATATTTATGTTTTTTATGTTTATTAAAAAATTATCGGCATGCGAAAATTAACCTGAAAGAACCTGGACTGCTGGAAAAGGACTTATCACAGGACTAGTATTATTTACAATTGATGTGAGTTATGTACTGTAAATTGATCTAAAAAAGACTAGTTTTGTGCAGGTAGAAGTAGGGCATATCACCTAACTGGTATACATATTGACTAGAAATGAGTTAGAAAATTATTTATACCATTTTTTACATTAAAAATTATTAAATTGTACGACATGTCCCTTTCAGGATAGTCATGTAGTTAGTATGTTTTGGTTAGTCCTCCGACATGAGCCTTTTTACATTAAAAATTATTAAATTGTACGACATGTCCCTTTCAGGATAGTCATGTAGTTAGTATGTTTTGGTTAGTCCTCCGACATGAGCCTTTTGTGACATTCTTGTGGTATGCCGATCTTTGGTTAGTCCTGCGGCATTGTTGGGCCACTATTATTCTCACTGTACTCTAATGACCTTCCAGGCATTTTAACAAATTGTAATGTAAGAATGTACGCGGATGACGTTCAACTTTATACCAGTTGTACTAATGCCTTAATCGACCAGTGTATTATCTCTATTAATCAGCAACTACATCGTATTTATACGTGGGCAACCGCAAATGGTCTAGGAATAAATCCAAAAAAATCTAAATGCATAGTAATTCAAAAGCGACTTGCCAAACTAAGTATTATACCTAATATATTTATAAATAATCAAAAAATTGAAATAGTAAAATCTGCTAAGAATCTCGGAATATTTTTTAATGACACTCTTACGTGGTCGAACCACATTAACTATGCTTGTGGTCGCACTTTTTCTATGACTAGAACTCTTTGGCGAACCCAGCATTGTACACCTATTAGAATAAGAATGCCAAAACTTATCTGATGCCTGTTTTACTATATGGTTGTGAGCTTTTTGCTAAATGTGATGCAACTAGTAAAGGGAAATTGAACGTTGCATTTAACAACATAATCCGATACGTGTATGGACTTAATAGGCGTTCTAGTGTATCTTTCTTTTCATCTCAGCTATACGGCCTTTCTTTAAATAATCTACTAAACATAAGAGTTTTAGTTTTTTTACATAAAATAATATATACCCACATACCTGATCATCTGTACAGCAAACTTGTTATTTCAGATATAAGCAGGGGAAAAAGACTTAGATCATTTAGATACAAACGTTTAATTTCGGAGTGGCATTTCTACATATTCGCAGTATCTCTCTGGAATTCTATATCCCACAGCTCTCAACTTTTAAGTAACGCACGAAAATTTAAAGAAAATATTTTTAAACTGTTTTCGGCATAAGAAAATCAAACATAATTATTTGATAAATTAAATTATTTAAATTTATTTAAATTTTTTAATTAGTTTTTTTTGTTTTGTTCATCTTGTTTAATTTAAATTGTTTTTTGTTTTCCATATAAACATTGTAATTAGTTATTAAGTTATTAATTAATGATCTTATAATTTTTCAAATCATCAGTTCCATACTGCAAAATAAGACTTTTAGTCTTGTGTATGGAGCAATTCAAATAAATTCAAATAAATAAATAAAATAAATAAAAATAAAATGCCACTATGTGGTTTAAAGCAGGACAAATGACCCTATCCTTTTTTTTTTTTTTTTTTTTTTTATAAAGAGAGGCAACACTCAGGAAAGACTTCCTATATTTAGTGTGTTGCTTTCTTTGGAAAGGGATAGTATAGAGATGAAAGGTGGGGAAAGATGAAGGGCTTCAGACATGGCAACACTGTAATTGCGCGAGATGATAAGTCTTAGAACAGTTGTTGCTCGCCACCTGATGGAGAGTTGGCGAACTTATTGAAGCTTTTTGGTTCATAGCCCTGATTCATTATTTTACTTCGGTGGGGTTAATTGCTATGGGAACACCGAAGGTGGATATTGCGATACGTATGAGGGATAGAAAAAAACTCATACATACTAATTTGATGTAGCCGGCACCGGGGATCGAACCCGGCACCTTCTGTGTAAAAGTCAAACGCGCTAACCATTACACCACAAAAAAGCTTTTAGCACTTTTTCATAGAAAAAAACAGCAATTTGTTTGTTTTTTTATTTATTTTTAAAATTTATTAAGATTAAAGTTAAAAACGCAATGTTAGGGAGCCCTTTAAACGTGTCTGTTTTAAAAACTATACATTTAAAATTGTGGATTTTTCTGCAGGTGTACGATAAAAGAGTCTACTGAAATATTCTTTTTTAAATATTTTAATTTGTAACCCTTTGCCATAGAATATCAGATTTTTAAAGAAACATAATGTTGAAAAGTTTAAAATTTAAATTTAAAAACCTAATACTTAAGTAGATTAGCTTAACAATTTCATGTTTAATATTTTTAATTTTGAAAAATTAAAAAGAAAATTTAAAATTCTTGTTTTTTCTATGGAAACATGATGCAAGCTTTTCTGTTATAACTCGTTAATATTAGACGAACCCCGGGACCCAAAAAAAGAATGTGTTGTTTTCGATTTTTTCTAATCGAAAGTGGCTAAATTTGAAAAAAAGTACATTTAAAATAAGAAATTGCATAAAAAATGCATTTGTTTTTAACGCTGAAAAAAAAACAAGAACTTTGAAATAAAATTAAAGTTTTTTTATGCTTTAAGAACTTTTACTGTTTAATAATTTTAATGTGAGGTAGCGGCGGTCAGGGTGGCGTTGTCCGCGGGCCGTTGGTCGAAGGGCGTCTGGTGCGGGGCGTTGCGGCGGCTCCTGGGAGTGTGCAATAAATAAGATTAGGAACCTGATAAAAAAGGAAGGTATATTTTGTATGCCTTATCGTATGCAACATAAATTTATTTTAACTATAAGTTATTTTAAAACTATTTGAGTTCCGGGCAAGTCCGGGTACAAACAGCTAGGTTTTTGTAAAGGTTTATGTTTTTATATTGTCTACTTTTCAGTGTATTTATAAATTAATTCATAACAAATATTACATAAAGTTTTGAAAGAAATATATCACTGCCATCGCAGACTATACAGCAACAGAAATTTTATTACACTGTGCAACAAGAAACCTCAGCCTCAATGATTCCTATGGGAAATGAATGTGGACCATTTAATAAAAAAAAAATCGCCAAAGGGTTTTGTAAAGTTAAAGTTCGGAAGTCTATTCTGAATATATTGTAAAAAAATCTAATCGATTTTTAAGAAAAAAATGTAATTATTTTTCTTTTATGAAATAGTTTTATTTTAAAAATATGAGTTTTAGGAGTTTAATTGAAATTTTTAATTTATTCAAACCCCAGTGTAGAAAAGGTAATGATACGTCATTACTTTTCTCATTCCCAGTAAATGACATCAGCTTACTCTACTCATTACTTCAACACAAATAAAATGGACTTAATAATAAATAGTTAATTTTCCCAATATTTTAATAAAAAAAAAAAAATGCGTTACCCATAAGTACTTTTTTGTATCATTATTTGTTTGTATTATATTTTTATCATTATGAAACCCAATTTTTAGACTCATTGCTTTTTTTTAACTGCAGTAAGTTCATTTATAACTACTCATTTTTGATTTTTGAAAGCAAGAAAGTTTTGTTTTTATCTATCAAGTATAACATGTCGAGATAGCAAAGATAGTAGAGCGCTTTACTGACAACCTGCAGTCCCATGTTCGAATCCTGTGTGGGCTCATATTATACAAAAAAATTTAAATAAAAAATTTTTACATTTATTAAATTTAGTTTTTTTTAAAAATTTAGTTTTAGACTCATTATTTTTGTCCATACTGGTAAGTATATTGGCAACCACATATTTTTTGATTTTGCTTAAGGTAACGTTGTGTCATTCCTTTGCACGTCATCCCCATATAAAAGTAATGACATTTGTAATGAAAATTGTAATTGACTTGTCATTACCAAATATGTACTTATATAACAAATTATATGGTAATACTTTTCTACACTTTGATGTAACTAATAAAAACATTTTAAACTATGTGCTTTGAGGTCTTTTCGTGTTTTCGACGTTTATGTGAGCTGGAAGTTATGGCTTTTGCATGAATGTGACCAGTATTCAAATCACACATGGAAAGTGATAGCATCGCTTAAACCCACAAATGGCAATGTCTTCCATGAAACTTTAGTACTGCAATATAAAATTTTATTGCCACAATCTTTAAAACCAAACAGTTTTTTTAATAAAAATATTTCTTAAAAAAATATTAACAAAAGAATATTATTTAAAAATCGATTCTGGTTTCTCGCAAAATGCTCACAATAAATGTTAAAAGATAACAAATTTGGGAAAGTTTTTCCTAATTTCTCAATATAGTCTCCTTTTATCTCGATAGTAAGAAGTGTCTGTTTTAGAAAGAAGTGGTTAGCTCCTTAAAATTGCCATCAGACGCAGACTTCACCTCTTCATTGTTGGCAAACCTTTACCACTGATCCAAGTTAGGAAATAGAAAATAATCCGAGGGAGCTAAATCGAATTTTAATTCATACATAGATTTTGGTCATCACAATATTAGACGTGCGAATTAGTGCATTGTCTTAATGAAACAACACTTTTTTTTCGCCAAATGTGGCCTTTTTTCCTTAATTTCTTCACTAAACGCTGAAATAAGTAAGCACAACACTCGCCGGTTATTTTATTTCCTTTTTGAAGATAACAAAAATTATCCCACGTGCATCCTAAAAAAACAGACGCCATGACCTTGCCTGCAGATGGAACTGTCTTCGCCGTCTTTGGACATGATTCTCCCATTTCACTCCACTGCTTTGACTGTTTCTTTGTGTCAGGTATGAAGTGGAGGACCCATGTACAAATCGATGCAAAAACTCGACTTTATTGCGGTGAAACATCTCCAAACACTCTAGTGGAACATCTTCACGACTTTGTTTTTATTCTATTTATCATCTCCAAATTTTCGGTCAATATGCGATATTTAGCACTTGTTGAAATGACTATTATTTCAGCCAGCTCACGCACCTTCAGCCGACGGTCATCCAGTACCATTTTGTGCATTTTTTTAACCGTTTCGAGCGTGGACACCTCAATTCGACCATTACGGTGTTCGACCATTACGGTGTTCGTCTCAATCGACCATTACGGTGTTCGTCTTGGCAGCTCGTACGGCCTCATTTAAACTCTACAGCCCAATATTTTATAGTCGTAAGTCGAAGGACTGAGAAATTTCAAATGAAAGTATTGAACTACATAACTTTGACCAATTTTATCCATGTTTACAAATTCCATGCTTGCAAATTCACTATTTTTGATGGCTGCAAAATAAAATACTAAACAATGTGGCGCAATGAAAATTAAAACATGTGTTTTAAAAGGTTGCCACTTTTCACCAAAGTAATATTTTTCAAACTATTGCCGCCATCTATACTTCAAGTCGATTAATTTTAGGATTGCTCTCGTATGTCAACCAAATATTGATAATTTCTTTTGATTTTTTTGACATTTTCAAGAAATATATGAAAAATATATTTTTCAACATTGGGGTCAATGAAGCAATAAGTAAACATAATTAGATTTCAATAAATACTTTTTGATTTTTACTCATATTGGAAAAAATTGTCATAAATATGTTAATTTCAAGAAGCCATTAATTTCAATTCGAATTAACTTTGCAAAACCCTTTTTCAACTTTGTTCTTGTAGTAGTCAACTTTCATTTCGCATTGGCAATGGCCCAAATGTGTTGCACAGTGTTATTTAAAATGTTTAGTACTTGAATTTATGATGATTATGATGTACTATTTAAACGTATAGGAACCACAATAAAATGTTGGGTAACCAGCAAACAAAAAAAGTTTTAGACATTTTTACTCTGAAAAGTACCGCACATATTTGCACATACAAATATGGGGTATTTCATAGCAAGTGACTGAACTATTGTAACCGATGTCTTGGGATCGGGATGATAGTTGCACCAAGTTGAGTCATATTGGGTAAAAGTTATGATCGGTCAATTACTCTCCGAGTTGGAGGGTGTTGAATTTACAAAATTTCGTTAAACAGCCCTTTTAGGGATACATATAACTAATTACCTTTTGTAGTTAGAAGACTTTGCTTTCGATAGATTTTTCTTCAATCTTAAACAAAAAAAAAAACAATAAAAATTTAAAAAACTTTTTTTGAATTTTTTTAAAAATGGGGTATATTAAAGCTAAAGTGTGTTTTCGCTCAATTTCGTGTTTTTTAAAAACTGAACATAGTCATACCTTCTTAAGTAAGAGCACAAAAATTGCATAATTTATGCTTTAACATATTCATTTTTGTGAATTAGTTTTTGAAATTCACTCTAAACCCTTTTTGTTCCATATCGCCTAAAGTAAGCAACAAAAATAAATGTTTGTAAAAAAACATATTGTTAACGATTCCTATTCTCACTTTCACCATTAACCTCAGTTTTTTATATAATTTTTTAACAAATAATACAAATATATAAATTTTTTATTGTCCAATCGTCTTTACAATCAACAAATATAAAAAAAATCTGAAAACGATATTGAGCAAATAATTAACACACTGGAAGTAATGAGATTCGAAAATTGTTGTTAAAGGTGAAAGTGAGAATAGGAATCGGTACCATTGTTGACTTTTCGAGCCGAACTTTCATTGTAAAAAAGCTTATTCTGATTTAAGGGATAATGCTCCTAATCGTGTGTAATTCTCTTCTAAAGTCCCCCAAGACGACCAAAAAAGCTGTTTTGAAGTTTCAAATATTGCAAAAGCTGAAATTTAGCGTAATTATAGCACTTCGCATGGGCTGAAAACACTTTAGGATTTCGGTCACACATTAGGTTTTCGTTCTTCTAGCGGAAGTGAGTGGATGTTACGGCAAAGACGATTTTGAAAATTAATAAAAGACATTTTTTGTTGACTTTGTGTACATCTGGACAGCGCTTGACGCGAAACGCCTGGAATTTGTTTGTTTTAATTGTGTCCCTGTGTGCTTGGATGGCCCCCTAATAAAAAAATAAAAAATAAAAGTTGGTTATAATTATTACTGTTTAATGACAGATCACGTTGGCGCAGCGTCGATGTAATATACATGAAATATTTATAATTCAACATTTCCCATAGATTTAATTTACGATTAATCCTCCTTTGCTGGGAATTGTCTGACCATATTCTGTGGATTTTATGACCAATCAGAGCTACTAAGCGGAAATATTTACAGCCAAAGATCAAATATTAACCGAATGCAGGTTCCAAACTGTTCTATGGGATGTTTTTTGCAAAATATGTTTGAAAATGTAAAAGAGCTTAAATTTTCATATGTTTTAATGTTATGTTGAATAGAAAATTCGAAGATTTATTTCTTAAAATTAAAACTAAAGTCGATTGCATTTTTAAAAATCCGAATTGTTTTCGAAATACACAAAATCGAAAATATTCCGAAATCAATTTTGCGTCCACCAAAAACATGTATAACTGAAATTCTACAACACTTATAAAAATTAAAATGTTAGGGTTGCCATATGCCAATTTTTAAAATGGTAAAAAACACAAAATTTAAAAAAAAAATAAATTAAAAAATTGTTTAACGTGAACAAATAACATTTCACATATTTTTGAATAAAGTTATGTTCACAAAATTTAAAAAACTTAAAATTTTTTAAATATTTTCAATCATCTAGGATTTATATTCTATAAAAATTTCAACTTTGGATGCTACTATTTTCACTACACTGATAGAATTTTCCTTCATAGTATTAATGAAACGATTTCATTAAAATCGAGTCATTGGTTTAATGAAAAATTTCATTATCTGAATGAAAATTCATTAATATTGGTATTTTTTTTTTATTAACATTTTTTATGATTTTTTCATAATTTCATAAAAAAAATTCATTAAATCAATGAAAAATTTTCAAATTTTTTTCAATAAAAATTTTTACTTGTAATAAAATAAAATTTTTTTTTTGTACTATCATTTTGAAATAAAAAAAATTGAAAAATTTCTTTTAAACAGAATTAACCACAACTTTGATATAAATAAATTTTTTTTTATTAAGTTTGCCAAGTTTTGGCGAATTTTAATGGTTTTTAACTAAATTCTAGTGAACAGATTCTCTAAGAAAAACGATATAGTTTTGTTCAAAATGAGACCTAAATTGTTATCATTTTGACGATGTTACACAGAAACGTTATGCTAAACGATAATAAATTTTTGTTTTTTAGCAACAATATTTAACATATTTATCTAATATGGTCGTAATTTAACTACAAAAAGTGGACTATAATCGTCGATCGTTCTACAGAATTCCAAGCCAAATCGATAAAAAATTACATATTTTGTACCGACATATAAGAAAATATGTCATCTTTTAACACAAATTATAAAAAATGTAAAGAAAGATTGAACAATTTTGTAAAAATAAAGCAATAAAAACAGCACTACATTAAAATTGTTTTTTTTTTTTAGTTCAGCATTTAAAATTTTAATGCCTGGTAATTATATTTAGTGTCCGAACCGAACAGTTCGGCTAAAAAACTATATTTGGTCGGTTTTTGGGTAGCTAGAGGCAATGATTATAAATGTTTGTATTGGAACCTTGTTTCTTGAGCCGATTTAATTCGATTTTGTGTATAAAATTTAAGGAAAAAGCCACAGTTTAGCTATAAAGTTAAAAGTTCGGCCGCCGAACTATTTTCGATTTGGCCGAACTTTTGTAGGCCGAACAGTGAATTTATTGCTTAACTACGGACTTTTCTTTAAATTTGTCACTCAAAATCGTCTCTAATCAGCCCAATAAACATTTTCCCATTCGCCAAATTTGTCCATAATGTTTTTAAATAAAGAATACAGACCAAATGCATTTTCTAGCTAATTATATTTAAACGATTTTTTCAATGATTAAAGTTCTTAATATACACAATTTAAAAAAGTACAATAATTAAAATATTACTTTTTTATGGATAAAAAAATTTTATTTTCAAAATTTGTAATTTTCAATCTGAAATCTAATCAGCTACTTTTCAAATTTAATCTTTTTCGAGTTCGTCAAAAGTTATGAGTTTTAGCAAACTTGTTGAGAAACAATAGAATTTTTCCCACTGTGCTACATTGGTGGGTGGCCCCTGAAAAAACATTCTTGTTAGATTTCTTTCCTACATGTCATAATATTCCAAGCAACGAAAATTTGCTGATTCAGGCTGAGTTTAATAAAAATCTGCCATTCCCAGCAAAACTTTGGTAATGGGTGCGATAAAGTAATGCATTACCTTGTAATGTGTACTCCTTACCTGTATCATTATTTTCCAACAAGAAGTAATGAGTTACCGATAATTAAACACTTATGGATTACCTTGCAATGAGACCTCATTACATTTTACATTACTTCAAAACATAAAATAATGACTTACCGATCATCAATTACATAATGCATGAATTATAAACGTAAAGTAATTATTAATATATATTTTTGAAAATCTATTTATAGACACATTACTTTGTGATTTTTGTAAGCATAATGGTAAGGTGTAAATTTTTGATATCACGAACGAAAACACGATGCACAATAACTCATTTACATGTTAAGCAATAAATATTGTATGTATCGATAGCTCAGTTGGTAGAGTTCTCGCCTAACTAATTGTTGAATACCAGAGAACCCAGGTTCGAATCCCAGCATGACCAAGTTATTTATTTAATAAAATAAAAGTTATTTATTTAATTTAAAAAAAATATCTAAAAAAAAAATTTTTATGCATTTTTTTTATGAAAATCTGTTTATAGACACATTACTTTTTCCCACCATGTAACCATATAAGTAACCAGTTACTTTACCCACTACAAGGTAATAAGTTACTTTGAGGCTCATCGCCTGTAAAATTCATCAGTGAAGTAACGTGTAAAGTAATGCATGAAGCCCTATGGCGATACATTACTTTACCCATGATTTGGTAATGTGTGGTTTTGCTGGGTCGCTTTTGCAGAACAGCCTGTGATGTCGAACTTTACGAACTTTTTTTTGTAAAAATGTTTTATAGATCCTACAAAGACCAGACCTTATAAATAATATCAACGAACGATAATTTTTCAGAAACCACCTAGTTAATGCTATGCTAAAATAATCATAAAAAGTGCAAATTATTATATATCAACAAAAATATTTCATACAAACTATGAATTTTATTCATTAAACACATGAAACTGTCATAACGATTAGGCTAGGATTAATGAAAAAAATGTCATACTTTATGAAAATTTCATTGGGCCAATGAAACCATTCATTAAAATTGATTTAATTAAACACCTTTCATTGACTCAATGAAACGTTTCTTTGGGGATTTTTTAATGAAAAAATTCATTAGATTAATGAAGGAATTCATTAATACTACGCACAAATTTCTATCAGTGTAGACTGAGCGGTAAGGCGCACAAAAATTTAAAAAATTTCTTAACCAAGCATTGGTATATGCACGTTAGCGATTAGCGATCATTCCCTTATACAAAAAGAATGCGTGACATACAATAAGCTTAATTATTATCTATTTATTTACAATTTTAATAGCAATACAAAATGTTATATTTCGAATATATGAGCCGATTAATTGTAAAAATGTAAATAATTCAAACGCATATTTATGAAACAAAAGTAATACTTTTTTTTGTTTAAATTGTCACCATCATTATATAAATAATAATTATTTATTATTAATTGCGACCGAATGTGTCATTTAATAGTTATTGACCGAAACCTTCGCTTAAAAATATTGGTTATTGTTATGTCATTCAAACGGGATATTATATACATATATATATATATATATATATATATATATTGATAAAAAATAAATATTTAATATAAATTTAACCATTCATTACTATTAAATGTGGTAATACCAATGTAAAGCTTATTAGTTTGAAAATCCACTCACACGTGCATTAATTAAATATAATTGCATAACCAAATTATTATATCCGTTCTTTATGTTTAACAAATTATTAAATGTAATTTAACAAACAAAATTAAATATGATTTAAATATGATTTAAATAAATGCTTTGTATAAATTTGTCATATGAAGGGCTTATTGAAAAAACTTGATAAGCCACTTGGAGTATTTTATAGTTTTTGATGTTTTCTAGACATCCATTGACAATTTTTTGAAGGAAGTCTAGCTTAAACACTTACCACACTTACCTGGAGTATAAAAGTCCTGCTATATTAGAATTTCCATATGTTTTCCAACTTCAAAAGGCGAAAATAATTCAAAAATAAAATGTGGCTTATCAAGTTTTTACAATAAGCCCTTTATATCGTTGTCTTATATTCAAACAGAGCTATCTTCGGTACATACAAGTGTTCAGGACAGTGAAAAATGGAAAGATCGTTAAAAATTATAAATAACATAAAAATAATCTCGATTTATATAAAAACAAAAAACTAACAAAACTGTAAAAAATATTACTTGAGCCAGAGTAAAAACTAAAAATGTTTTATATAAATAGAACATTTTTGGTCTTCAGAGTTTAGTAACGTCATGATGCTTGTAAGGAAAAGACCCTAACTACGTTCTTGATTACTAAGAAGAGAAGAAAGGAGCAAAATTAATGATTAATAGGTTTTTTGTTAAAGTTCTGCCTATTATGGAGGCTCTAACTTTTCTAAAACTTCAGGTTCTGATGAGATCTTTAGCCAGATCGAAATACTAGTATCAACCTAGCTAATATGTTTGATTTGCTTTATTTTTGTAAATATATGGAGGTTGGAAGCTCGTTAAAAATCAAAAAAAAAAAAACTGTTTAATTTGCTCAAATTAAAAATATTTGCAAATCAAAAGAGAAGGACACACCTATTTGGTAATATATTATATTTTCTTTCTCTATTTGCAAAAAAAAAGAGAGTTGTTCATGTGTGTGTCATATTTTGTTATTTTGTATCAACGTCATTTATGTTCAGTCCAAACTTTCATAATTTAGACAACCATGGATATATGTAGTTGAACGACTTCAAGTAAAGAGTAAAAAGTTTCTCATATTGAACAATTTAACAATATAAAATACTTTGTTCAATTGATACATAAATTATCAACATTGGAGGGGACGAAACTGCGGCAGTCTGTCATTTTTCAATAAAAATGTTTTTTTCTTCTCCCTGCAAAAATCCAACTAGAGAAATTCTTCAGTAATTGATTATAATAAATTTAATTACGATTCTCATATAATGAACGTTACAAACACTTTAACCCAAAAAAATTTGCCAAGCGGCAACTCTATCTCTAACATACACTTGGTATCGAACTAATGCATGTGAATTAAGCGCGTTCATAATGTGATAATTACTTGTGAGAAAGAGATAATAATAGGATTAAAAAGTGGAAGTATATTATTTGAAAACAAATTTGTTCATAGGTATTAGTTAATTCTGTCTCTTCTGATTAGCAACAACACATTGTGAATGCTGTGACTAGCAAAACTTCACTTAGCCACACTCATCACTCTGTAGACTGTGGCTCAACTCGCTAAGAGGGTATGCTACGAGTCATAAAAATAACGCGATTTATTTTAATTTTAGTTTTTTTTTGTTTTTTGTTTTTCAAAATTACCCATTTTTTAATGCGTTTTCCCGTATTCTAAACCAAAGTGTAGTTGATGAACTACTTATTATAGGCTTAAACGGACCTAGAGGGACCCACATATCATAGAACATAATAAATTTTTGAATTTTCCTTTCATTAGACTACCTACACTTACATGTTATTAAGTGTAACGTGGCCCTCTAGGCCTCTGACATATAATAGAAAAACATTTCTTTTTTAATTTTAGAGGGGTCCACATAGTTTTTTTTTAGAAACGCCCCATAAAGTGCATTTTAGCTGAAATATTTTATTTTTAATTTTACTCACGCATACTCACTTACGCAAAAATTTGCCTAATGCACACTCGTTCACGAATAATTTTTTCCTACTCACACTCACTCACGCTCACGTAAATAAAATTAGCTTTCACTCACACTCACGCGTAATTCATAAATAACGCTAAATTCTGCTCACATGCCCATCTCTAGTTTCAAAGTACACCCAAAAGTGTACATTGAAACAAAATTTCACAAATTTGTGATTATTTTGCAATTTTCGGATTTGAAGAAATCCGAAATTTTAAGGCAGATGATTTAATTATGGTTATAGATAAATATAACTTAGTTTAAACTGGGTATTTACATGTGTATTCTGCAGAGATATTGCTGTTAATATATCAATCGTTTCATGTTTATATCAATCTACATTCCAATAACACTGTGGAACAAATTCAGGTTAACAAAAGTTAGGTCGATTCTGAGAGTGAGGGGTGAAAAGAGAGGCTAAATTATAAGACCCATATCGCGGCGTTTGTTTATGTTAGTTCGAATTATTTTTTAATCGACCTTCGAACTTTGCAGTCAAATGCCGATTTTCAGCATATGGTTTATATGGTTTTTTTTGGCTATAACTCGTCGACTAATTGATATTTTTTCAATCTGTAAAAGCCAAATTATTGAAGAAACTGAGAAGAATAGATCAAACAGAAAGCAAAAAAGACTTAGTTTTGTGGAAAATATTTTCAAAAAGCATGAAAAAAAAAATTTTTTTCCAACATTTTGCTTCATAAGCACCACAAAAACTTTCTAAATCAATTTTTTAAAAAAAATTAATTATTGGACAGGTCCCTAGCAATAATTTGGCTTTTACAGATCAATTAGTCGACGAGTTATAGCCAAAAAACCATATAAACCATATGCTGAAAATCGGCATTTGACTGCAAAGTTCGAAAGTCGATTAAAAAACAATTCGAACTAACATAAACAAACACCGCGATATGGGTCTTCTAATTTAGCCTCTATTTTCACCCCTCACTCTCAGAATCGACCTAACTTTTGCTAACCTGAATTTGTTCCGCAGTGTAATGTCAAAACAGTAATATTTTAAGTTGAATGTAAATGTTTGAATCCATATAGCTCAATCTAAGTTTCCAAACAAAAAAAAAATAACTGTGTTAGAATAATCTTCTAAATTCGAAATTAATACCATATATGACAGCTACGCCACTGAATGTTTTGCCATCAAAACATCTAAAAAATGAAGATAAGTCTGTTTAAAGTTAAGCCAACGGTATGCTTCATAGATTACATAGAACTCAAACTCGTCTTCTTCTTATATCAACAAACAAAATTTTTCATACCCATTCAAATATTTTTTGTATAGTTATGACACGTATGTCCAACACGTTCTCATGAGTTACGTGCACAGACAGCTAATGTCAAAGAGTTGTAGATCTATGTAATCTATGGTGTGTTTTGATAAAAAGCATAACTTTAAATTTAAAGTTTTTTTTTCTGTTATTTCAAAACAAAACTTGACAAAAGGATTTTATATTTTAATTTGATGTGTTTTTTGTTAAAAATTATAAATTTTTTTTTTGAAGTTTTGTGTAAAAAAAAAACAGATTTAGGAAGATGAACAAAAGTTACATATTCAGTTACAACACCTTCACAAAAAGACTCTCTTTAACTTCATTTAGTTATACCTTTGAACATGCACGTATGCTTTAGTTAATTTTGTTTTTTTCTTTTTTTTTTTGCCGAAGTTTGACTACTAGTTACCTGATGAAATTTAAGCTGATGCAGATCACACTAGTGACAAGTTGCAAAAAAGGTAATACAACACTTTAATATATACTTGCTTGCAGGTACAGACATGCATGGCACTAAACAAAAAACTTTGTTTTAATTTTTTTTTTGCTCAACTCATTTACTATGTATCCTTATCGTACTTCTTAAATACTTATGTGCATCTTTTACTACTGCAACATTTTTTTTTTTTGTTGAGATTTTAAAATTATAAAAACTAAAAGGTAATTTTAAAAGCAAAAGATTGTTGTTTATGGGAGAACCATTCCAGGTACAAAAAAAGGACCATTCCAGGTACATGAAACTCGAGATTTAAAAAAAATTTATGTATTTGGGTAGAAAATGCAAAAAAAATATATCTTTTTAAGCGTTTTCATATGTTTTCATTTTAAAAAAATTTTCAATTCGTTACATATCCCTTATTTACTAAAAAATTGATATTAAAACACGATTTTGCAGAAAACGCGTTTAAAGTTTTCAATCAATATCTGCCTCGCTCGACCCTTTCTATATTTATTTGGTCACCCTCTTTTATAAATAGGGTTTTTACTGCATTTTTACCTTAGTGAGAGTTGTGTGCGAATTCGCTAATAATCCAGAGAAACGTAAGTAGCATAGCTTCTATATAATGCATATACTCTTTCCACCCACTTTCCAGAAACAATACTATATATTCTCCTCTAGCTCGTAAAGTACACACAGAGAATAAAATGGTTTGAATTCCATTGCAACCAACAACATTTAATCATTATTCCATAATTTTAATTGTAAGTACTTAAAATTCATCATTAGAATAATCAAACTATATTGTAAATAAAAAATATATAAAATTAACCAAAACACAGTCACATCATTCAAAATATTGGTTTTCCTAATCAATATTGAAATATTTTTATCTTTTAAACTACCTTTAATAGCAACAATCAATCAATACTTTTCGAAGATTTTATCCCTTGAATCAAATATTTGCAGTTAAAATCCGTTGTTAGTTTCGCCTGCAAAAAAATAATCACTCTATCTAAAACATTAGTTTTCGTTACCAATTTTAAAAAAATAAAATATTTTTGTTAGCTCTAATAAAATATTAAGACTAGGAACCCAATATCTGTTGTAGATACAAATCTATTTTTAGACATTCGTATTTAAACTTGAGAAAAAAAAATGATCAAGGTAGAAACTTAAAAATACAAACTCAAATTGGGTTTGGGCTAGAGGTAAAGCAGAAGGTTCGAGTCCAGTTCGAAGAATAAGAATTTTGTTAATTAAAATAATTTTAAATAATATATTCATTTTTTTATAGTTTTAGTAAGTTTTAGTGAGATCAGCAATCGAATTTCTGTTGTACATAAAAATCTATTTTTAGAAATACATATTTAAATTTGAAACAAAAATCATTCAACGTTGAAATTGGAAAATACAAATTGGGCTTTAGACTGGAGGTAAAGTAATTGCCGGACATGCAGGAAGTCGCCAGTTCAAGCCCAGTTCGCGGCATAAGATTTTTATATTAAAAAAATAATTTTAAAATAATATAAATTGTTGTTATAGTTATGGTAACTCTAATAAAATATTGAGATTAACAACCGAATTTCTGTAGTACATACAAACAAATATTTAAATTTGAAACTAGAAAATATTCAAGGTTGAAGCTTATAAAAACATATTTAAATTAGGTTTAGGCTAGAGGTAAAGTTCTTGTCTGACAAACGGAAGATCACCGGTTCGAGCTCAGTTCGAGGCATACAATTTTTTTTATTAATAAAATATGTAAATGCTAAAAAAATGTATTACACGGATAATGAGTAAATTTACACATATTATGTGTAATGAAACATGTTGCTATACATTTTTGTACACATTTTATGTCTACCAATCCACACAACAGAGTGTAGTTGTCACAAGAAAATTATGTATAGCCGAATGTCCCACACACAGAGAAATACAGTGCCAACCGAATTGAAAAGTGTATTTTAATGGTAACAACTTATAGTTTCAGTTAGTAAAACGATATTACCATTCGATTTCTGAAAGTTTTGGGTGAAGCAACTAAAATTCAGTTGAATTAACCGAACTTTGTTGTGAAAACTAATGTTCAGTTGTACAAACCGACTCAAATTCATAATAACCGAATTTGGGTCGTAGTTATCGAGTTTCAGTTGGCACATAGCAAAATTTTTCTCTGCGTGCAGTAATATTTGGAATATTCCACTTTCAAGTATACTTACTACACAGTCGTGAATGCGCAGATTTGAATGAAACTTGGATATGTTGTAGAAGGCAAAAATATATCACACACGAATTATTTTTAGATGATCAATCTCAAGTTTAGGGGTAAGAAATTGGTGTCAAAAATTACCCAATTTGATGTTTTTTTATATATTTCTTACATAATTTAGTAGACCGTACACTCAAAAAAAAAAGTTTGTAAAGTCAGCAAAAAATTTTGCTGAGTCAGCAAAATTTTAGTCAACAGGGTGCTAGCAAAAAAATTTCTAATGTCAGCAAAATCTTTTGCTGAAAATCAGCGAGCTGATTTTTAGCAACAAAATTAGTAGATTCAGCAAAAGTTTTGCTAACACTTAGTAGATTAGAAATAAAAAAGCGTTGTTAAAAATTAATAAATTTTTTGCTGAATTTTAGTAGACTGAAAAAAACGCAAAAAATTGTAATTTAGTTAATATATTTGCTGAAAATCATAAAACATATTTTTGTGATTCTTTTAAAAATAATTTACAATAATTACGAAATATAAAAATTTTCATTTTCCCACATTGACGACATGAATTAATTTAATATCTGAAAATATATAGAAATAAATATATATAACATAACAAAAATTTTATTTCAACTACTTACATCAATCGTTGTCTAAATGATGCTTTTTTTAAAGAACGCAACTGCCGAAGATTATTATAGAAACGAAACGAAAAAATAAACAAAAACAAAAGAAACGAAAAAAACAACCCTTTTTTTTGCAATAAGAAAAAGGAACCATGCAAATCTACCTAAGATGTGTGTCTTTGTCTTTCGCTTTACTTTGTCTACATTGGTGTATATGTTTGTTTGCAATTTGACCACACTAGATTATTAATCTATTAACATTTATTATAGAAATACATATTAAATTTAAATATTTTCTTTTGTCTTTTATTTTATTAATAGACAATTATTTGCACAAGCCGGTGACAACGCAAAATTTAAGTTGTTTTAATCCTCAATTTTGTTTTATGTATGAAAAGCAGATACAAAAGTCTTCCATGGTTGATTTTGTTATATATTTTAGTATCATTTTCCTCTTCTCTACTACATCTTGACATGCCGCGACATCAGCTTCATTCTGCGTATATCTTTCAATCTGGTTGTCGTCCACACTATTAATGTGCTTATCAGCACAATTTTTCTTAGCAAAATAAATTAGTAAAACATTAGTATATTAGTAAAGCATTAGTATAAAACAGTTAAGTGAAACAGTTTAGCTGAAAACACGATTTTAGCAAACAAATTTGCTAAAAAATAGTATACCTGATTTACAAGACGTTTTACTAACTTTTGTACTAACTTATTTTTTTGAGTGTAGATATTAATAGAATTTTAATAGAAACTTGCGCTTAAAAATTGTATATTGCTGATTTCGGAATCAAATTTTTATTCGAAGACTTTAAAAACTTCACTTTTTTTGTATGATTTTTTTGTCTACTAATGTTTAGCAGATTTATTGCTGATTTTTGTGCCGATTAATTTACTACTTTCAATTAACTTAAATTAAGCTCAAATAAACTAAAAACTTTTTAATTCAACAGATATATTTTTGCTATTTTACTAATATTTAGCAAAAAAATCTGCTTATTTCAACCGTTTTTTCTGTAACGTAATTATTAACATATTTTTAGTAGTTTTTTTTCTATCAGTGTTGCAACACCGGTAAGATATTCTGAAACAAACACTCAAATTAAAGATAATTTCGTGCAGACTTTTTTTTTTTTTTTAAATGTCATGATTTTGCGGTCAAATTTCAAAAAAGGAAACAAAATATAAGAAAAAATGATGTAAATACAAAAACCGCAGATTTGGATTCATCGTACCTAACTCTATTACAAATTATATATTTTAAAGGCAGGCTCTGCAGAAAGTTGCAATTTGTTCAGTAGTTCAATTTTTTGAAACACAGGCATGATAAAAAACAAATAAAATTATAGAAGAACATAAAATTATAGACAAATAATATAAAATTCTTACTAACATTTGCTATCAGCAACAGTAATGACAAAACTTCACTGCCAGCAACAATAATACCAACCGGCAATATAATGACTGATACGACTGCGACAATATTGAAGACAACAACTACTACAGCAATAATAACGAAACAATTTTCATATAAACATTAAATTATTGCTGGACAAATGAACAAATATTGCACAAAGCACAAGGGAGAGAAATCAACGAAATAAGAAACGAAATATATGAACCAACGTAAAAAAAAAACACACCACTAGATTTGCCATTAGATTTGGTTGGTTGCATTGGTTTTGGTGAGAAGAGTATAATAAAAAATTGAAATTGAAAAATAACTATAGATGTCCAACACAAAAAAAAAATCGTACACACCAAAAACAAGGGACGTAGTCAAGCTTGAACGTTAACTCAGCCTAGTACTTGTCTACAGGGCAAAAGATCATTTAATATGAAACTGACAACTACAACAATGGTAGCAACAATAATAATAGAAGTAAAAAAAAACAAACAGATAAACGAAAAGAAAAACGAATTGTCTGTACTCTACACTAATTTGTTGTTACTACTGAGCGTATGAGTGTTATTAATTCATACATACAAAAAAAAAAACACTCATACGCCATAGGGGTATAGGAAATGACCAAAAATATGGAATTGGTATTTATATTGGAATTGGTATTTATATTTGAAAACTAATATTATTTAAAATCTAAATTTTGTCAAAAGAAGTCAGTTGATATACGAGAACCTATTTTGCTACAGGTGAAAAGAGGACCGTTGTGAAAGAAGCTATCCAGTGACTTGTCAAAATAGGATAATTCTGATAGCACCTACCCCGAGACTGGTATAGACAGCACTCAGTCTTAGAGTGCCTGTCCCGGAAGTGGTGAAAATAGGCCAGAACTAGGACATATAAGTAAAGTGATATATATTTGTATCACGATACATATACAAAAATATAGCAAATCAAACATATTAACTAGATAATGTCAGTAGATAAAGTCTGCATTAAATTAGCGGATGAAGAACTTTTTAATTAATACATAAACAGAGCACGGTTTTCTGTTTAACACAAAACAAATGATCTTAAGCTTGATTAATCTTGCTCACATCATAATTTAATTTTATATAAAAAAATATTTTCTAAAATTCAAAAATTGAATTCGGAATACAAAAAAAAACACTTCTTAAATTTTTAAAATCATTTTCTAACGTAAAATGTTTAACTTATTTAAATAACTATATTTTGATTTTAATTTGAGAAGATGATGGTTTATGCAACTTGTAACAAATTTTGTTACAAACATTTTTTCATGCGCTCAACCGTTTTGGAGATAGAGGGCAGAGACTCCGGAGCGCTCACACCTACCTGCAATTACACTATGGAACAAATTCAGGTTAGCAAAAGTTAGGTCGATTCTGAGAGTGAGGGGTGAAAATAGAGGCTAAATTAGAAAACCCTTATCGCGGCGTTTGTTTATATTATTTCGAATTGTTTTTTAATCTACCTTCGAACTTTGCAGTCAAAGTCCGATTTTCGGCATATTGTTTATATGTTTTTTGGCTATAACTCGTCGACTAATTGATATTTTTTTCAATCTGTAAAAGCCAAATTATTGCTAGAGACCTGTCCAACAATTAAATTTTTTTAAAAAATTGATTTGGAAAATTTTTGTGGTGGTTATGAAGCAAAATGTTGGAAAATAATTTTTTTTCATGCTTTTTGAAAATATTTTCCACAAAACTAAGTATTTTTTGCTTTCTGTTTGATCTATAATATGCTTCTCAGTTTCTTCAATAAATTCCATTTGAAAAGAAAACAATCTGTAGAAGGTTTTTCCTCAGAAAAACTTAGCAATTTTACTCAAAATAAATTTTGAGTTTGATAATAAAAAAGTTTAATTTATTTTAACGAGTATGATTCTTTATTTGATCTTCACTTTATAAAAGTTATAACACAATTGAATTCACTTTCTTAATGCTAAATGTTAATAAGCTAATATCGTATGATATTTTAGAAAAACTAACGGATTAGCAAAATGTAACAAACAAAGGGATTAATGTTGTTGCTATAAATTACATACAATGGTAAATACTTATTAATGATCAAAATATGGATTAATATTTTAGGCAAAAAACTATTTAATGATAATTAACGCATTAAAAGTGTTCTCTCTTACAAATGATTGTTGGGTGAGGGAAAAAATTCCAAACATTCTCCCCAGCCAAGAACGAATGTTTTTAAATTGCCTGCTTTCACTTAATTTTCTTGGGATGTTGGAACTTCAGTTGAAGGAAGAAGACAGATTTTGGAAATTGGTCTCTTCATATATTTCTTGTTGCAATAAAGTGTAACTACTCTGACTAAGCCATCTGGACCAGGGTTCAGTTTCTCAATTCTTGCCAACGGCCACTGACCAGGACAACTTTTCTCGTGCAATAATAGTACAAGATCTCCAACTTTGACATTTCTTTCTATTTTATTCCATTTTGGACGTGACTGAAGACGGCTCATATACTCCTCGTGCCAACGAACCCAAAATTGTTGTTTGAGAAGCTCAACCAAATTCCAACGGCTTAAGCGATCAGCATGCACGTCTAAACAATCTTCACTTGGAATGCAATTGGTTGGCTCACCAATTAGGAAATGCGCCGGAGTTAATGAATTGCAGTCAGCTGGATCTGATGAAAGGGGACAAAGCGGGCGTGAATTTAAGCAGCTTTCAATTTGAGCCAGTAAAGTGCTGAGTTCTTCGTATGTTAGTACCCGGTCTTTCATTATGCGTCGTAGGTGGTGCTTGGTAGATTTTACACCAGCTTCCCATAGGCCGCCAAAATGTGGTGAAGCTGGAGGGATGAAATGCCATGTTGTACCTTGGTTAGCTAGTGTTTCTACAAGATGTTCTGGTAAGGACGATCTGTTGCGTTGATATAGAATTTGAAGTTCTTTATTAGCACCAACAAAGTTAGTTCCACAATCCGAATACAAATCAGTACAGATGCCCCTACGGGAAGTAAAACGGCGATAGGCAGCAATGAAAGCATCGACATCTAAGCTGGTTACGGCTTCTAAATGTATGGCTTTTGTACACATACAAATAAATAAACAGATATAGGCCTTTGAAGTCGATGAAGTACGTAAAGATGATAGTTTAATATTGATGGGTCCAGCGTAGTCTACACCACTGTGCTTGAAGGCCCGTGTTGGTTGGAGACGAACAGGTGGTAGGTTTCCCATAAGCTGTTGACATTTTTGTGTTTTATATTTGAAGCAAACTACACACTGACTTTGTACTCGCTTTGCTAGACCTCGAGCCGAAACTATCCAATAATAGCGGGATATATAAGACTGCATAAGCTGCAGACTGCCATGAAGAGTATTTAGATGAGCTTCTGAAAAGATAAGTAAAGAGAGCGGGTTTTGTTTAGCTAACAGAATAGGAAATTTTGTGTGAAAAGGAATTTCAGCGTTAGCCAGTCGACCTCCGACACGTAATATGTCCATTTTATCTAAAAATGGTGATAATTTTCCGATTCTGCTGTTTGCTAGTAGCGGTTTGTTTAATTTAAGACAGCGAATATCGTCATGAAATGATACAGCTTGTGTAAGTTTTATGAGCAGAAATCTTGCTGCAGTAAGTTCGTAAGATTTTAAAAACCCGGTTTCTTTTTCTTTCTTCTGAATACAAAGTTTTATATTGTTGTAAAAATCTCAAAATGTATGACGTCACACGTATTAGCGTAGAGAGTTTTGAGAATTTTAGAGTAATATCGGGATATTGTGCAGTAGGTGACTTTAAATCCGCCAAATGTGCAGCTATATTGACATTGTCGTTATCACCTTTAAGTTCAATGGGATGAGCGGGGCCATTTATCAGATTCTAATTTAAGCCAAGATGGACCATTGAACCAAAGTTTATGATGCACTAGTTCAGCAGGTTGTAAACCACGTGACGCACAGTCCGCAGGATTATCAAGGGATGGAACATATTTCCAGTCTTCAGCATTTGAAAGACGACAGATGGTTGCCACTCGGTTTGCGACGTAGACTTCCAACCGTCTCGAATAATTTTTTATCCACGCAAGAACAATTGTACTATCAGTCCAGTAAACGATGCGGCCAATATTAAGATCAGTGTTGCATTTAATAGTGTCAACGAGTTTTACCAAAAGGGTAGCAGCGCTCAATTCTAGTCTTGGAATGGTTTCAGCTTTTAGAGGTGCGACCTTTGTTTTCGCCTGTAATAAGTTTATATATACTTTACCCGATTTAGATACAGTACGGGTATAAACAACTGCAGCATAGGCAGATTTTGATGCATCACTAAAAGCGTGTAGATCTACAGTAGATTCTGTTGTGTGATATTCTATCCATCTTGGTATTTTTATTTTTTCGAGATCTTTAAGCTTTGATCTGAAGTTTATCCACTCGTGTTGAATGTTATCAGGCAAACTATCGTTCCAATCGAGCTTGATCTTCCAAAGTTGTTGAAATATGATTTTGGCTACAATTGTTGTAGGAGAAAGCCATCCTAATGGATCAAAAAGTTTTGCTGCATCTGAAAGTAAGCTACGTTTAGTTATGTGGTTTGAAAATGTAAAATTAATTGAAAAACTAAAATAATCATTTGTTGTATCCCAGTATATACCAAGTGCTTTTGCAATATTTGGTTGGTAAATTGAAAATAGTTCCTTTTTCTCACGATCTTCAATTGGTATTTGTTGTAACAACTCAGTGGAGTTAGAGTTCCACTTTCGCAATCGAAATCCACCAGATTTTAAAAGGGAACAAAGTTGTTTCTGTAAAATAAGAGCCTTATCGAAATCATCTGCTCCTGATATGACGTCATCAACGTATGTGTCAGAGCGAAGTATTTTGCTAGCTTCTTTAAAATTGTCCTGTTCGTCTGAAGCAAGTTGCTGTAGAACTCTAATAGCTAAATAGGGAGCAGATGTGGTTCCATATGTCACGGTGCGTAAGGCATAAACACATATTTTATTAAAATTTTTATCTCTCCAGAGAATACATTGGTAATTTTGATGTTCTGAACACACATTTATTTGTCGAAACATTTTTTCGATGTCTGCTGTAAATGCGTATTGAAATCTTCTCCATCGGGTTATTATAGTTGCTAAATCATTTTGGAGTGGTGGGCCAGCTGATAATTCTTCATTTAGAGATGGTTGCGGAGGCCTACGGCTACTCCCATCAAAAACCACTCGCAGCTTTGTTGTACTGCTACTCTCCCTGAGCACGCCATGATGGGGAAGAAAATAAGAATTTTTAGGTACGGCATTGGGGTACTCACCAAGTTTTACCATATGATGTAATGATTCATATTCATCCATAAATTTTTGATATTCTTCAGCAAATTTTGGTTTTGATTTAAACGTTAACTCTAGTTGGTTTAACCTCTTCAGAGCGTTGTAATCAGTGTAAGAAAATGTTGGTAATTGTAGACCTTGGAGTGCATTTTTAAATGGTAAGTGAACACAGTATCGTCCTTTCTCATCTCGAGTGTGTGTTTCAGTAAATAGTTTTTCGCAAACAATACCTTCCTGAGTAATTGTCTTACCAGGAGTAAGTTCTTCCTGTTCCCAGAAGAGACGTAGTTGCTCTTCTAATGAGCAAATATTTGAAGAAATTGTAACATCTGAAGATGGAGAACCAGGTGGCCCGGAAACCATCCAACCAAAACGCGTTTCTTGCAAAAGGAATGAGTTTTTATATTTTTTCATTCTAGGAAGCAGGAGATCTCCATAGACATCATTTCCTAGAAGTAGATCTTTTTTTTCTGGTAACATAAAGTTCGGATCTGCAAGATAATATTCAGATAAGTCGGAAAATTCTGTTAATGTAAATTTATTTGGGACATATGATGTGACAACAGGCACAACTAATGCGGTTAACGGTAATTCTAATTGCTTGTCGTAGTTTGATTTCAAAGTGAGTTGTACGTATTTCTTTACGGTCATATTCTGATTTCCTCCTATTCCTGAAACATTTATGTTTATTTTATATTTTGGAATTGGCAGCCATTTTGAAAGTTTTTCCGATATAAAAGATACCTGGGAACCTTGATCAACAAGGGCCTTAACATTCAGAGATGAATTTCCCATATTTATTAAAACTTTAACCGTTGCTAATAAAGCTGGAACAATTTCAGTGGAATTGATATTCGATATGTGAGTACTTACAGAATTGGTTGTTGGTGTAGAGGTAGTAGTAGGATTCTCAAAAGTCTGATTGATGTTATTATCGTGATCTTTATTTTTCATAATGTTTGGGCTACTTACTGTAGAAAACTCGTTATGAATTATAGTGTGATGTGGTTGACTGCAAATTTGACACCTAGTGTTAAGCTTACATGTTGCTTGCATATGTCCAGTACGAAGACAATTTCGGCATAGGCGTTGATTATTTACGATATTTTTCTTCTCGGTTGATGATAAAGATGTAAATTTGAAGCACTTGTATAGGGGATGACGTTTATGGCAGCAAGGGCAATTGTCATCTGGAATGGCGGTGGCTATATGGGCTCGAACATATCGCATAGGTTTTTTGCGCACTTCGGTGTGTTTTTCTTTGATGGATTTAGATGTTGTAGAATTAGAGTCTTCATTAACAGATTCAAGAGCCCTGAAAGTATTTTCTAAAAAGCAAAACATTTCAGACATTTTTGGTTTTGATGTACTAGACTTAAGGGACTGCTCCCATTCTTTGCGAGTTTGAATGTCCAGTTTCTGAGTGGTTAAATATATAAGTATTGGATCCCATGTTGAAATATCAATTCCAAGAACTTTCAGCTGAGCTAAACAGTTTCTGGTAGAATCTAGCAAATGTTCTACAGATTCGAAGGTTCCAGTAGTTGGTGATATAGAAAATAACCTCTTGAATATCGTCTCTTCAAGTTTTCTTTCATTATGATATCTCTTTTCGAGAGCTTCCCATGCTGAATTGTAGCTAGAATCGGCAGCAGGGTACTCGTTGACCAAGCTTAAAGGTGTACCTGTACAGGACCCTTTTAAATATAAATACTTTTGAATGTTCGAAAGTGAGTTGTTATTATGAACCATTGACAGAAACATATCACGGTATGAAATCCAATCAATGTAATCTCCAGAGAATTTAGGCAGGTCTATTTTTGGTAGTCTAGCTCCGGCGCTAAAGGTCTCATTGCGGCTACTAGAAGTGGCAAAGGTGCTTGCGTGTACGGTTGGAGTCTGTGGGGATTCAAATTCAAATATTAGATCAAGCATATTAGTTCTAAGAATTATGTAAGTGTCATAGCACTTATAATACACATCAGTACTTATGTAAGGAACGTCATTTTCGTTAATGGTGTTGTTTCGAACCGTTTCCATTATTTGCTCATGGCCATCTTTAAAAGTTTTGTATGTAAGCTCCAGATCTTCAAGCATCGTTTGTACATACCCTTTGGACTTATCATCTTTTGGTTTTTGATTAAAGGCTTTTAACATCCGCTCAATGTGGTTTACAAGATTTTTTTGATCTTCAATCGCATCAGAAATTGATTCCATTTTGCTTAGAATTCAGCTCGGAATTCGATGAAGCAAAATGGTTCAGCACAGTTTATTATTCGGCAATATAATTCCTTGAAAAAGGCTGATGGGATATACTTCAGTTCATGAAGTTATTCCCGGGTTTCGGCACCAATTTTATGTAGAAGGTTTTTCCTCAGAAAAACTTAGCAATTTTACTCAAAATAAATTTTGAGTTTGATAATAAAAAAGTTTAATTTATTTTAACGAGTATGATTCTTTATTTGATCTTCACTTTATAAAAGTTATAACACAATTGAATTCACTTTCTTAATGCTAAATGTTAATAAGCTAATATCGTATGATATTTAGAAAAACTAACGGATTAGCAAAATGTAACAAACAAAGGGATTAATGTTGTTGCTATAAATTACATACAATGGTAATACTTATTAATGATCAACATATGGATTAATATTTTAGGCAAAAAACTATTTAATGATAATTAACGCATTAAAAGTGTTCTCTCTTACAAATGATTGTTGGGTGAGGGAAAAAATTCCAAACACAATCATAATACAAAACTTGCGTTTTCCAGCTTAATATTAATTTACTTCTCAATTTTGTTCAGTGTTGGTTTTGAAGAAACATTGAAAAAGAAATTGTAAAAATATGTAAAAAAATATAATTTTAAAATGTTAGTTATGAAAAGTTTTAAATAAAAAAATTAAATAAATTAATGTAATATCCACACTCATAATAATCTATAGGTAAAATACACGAAACCCGTTGTTCATTTGACGAAAGTTTTGGTTATTTTGACATTACGAAAAAATTTGTAGAATATACAAATCACATTTCGTAAAGTTTTGTAAAAACTTTTTTTAAATAAAAATGTGGTGCATACCTTACGGGTTTATTTTAAAATTAAAAAAAAAATGTAATGGTGCCACACCAGAATCGAACTCACGATTTCAGTGACGTCCTGCTGTGTTGAAGTAGACCCCTCTACCATTTGCACCAAAGTAGCTGATGCAATACAACAAACTAAAAAGGAACTTAAGTCGAAAATATTATGAAATTTTTCTGAAAACTGGAAAAATATGCTACAAATATTTAATAAAAAAGGTAAAATGGCCATTTAATATTTTTATTATGTTTATTGAACTAAATAAAATAATATAATTTTTTTATAAATATATCAAATAATATATTAAAAAACAAAATAAAAAAATAACAAAACAATAATAAAAAAAAACTTAAATAACAATTTCAAACTAATTGCATTTTATTATTAAATATTTTATCTTTTTAAATATTTGTTTTTTTGAATTTCATACTTAACCCGGCAAATAAAGTGGAAGTAGTGTTTTCGGGTCCTCTTTAACTTGTTTTAGGATCTTCTTTATTAAACAAAATACAAAATATCCATTTATATCAAAACGCAAAAATAGTAATAATGAAATAAAAAAATAAAACATAGAAATTTAAAAAACATTAATAAACAAAAAAAAAAAAAATATAAAAACTAAAAATTTGTCCTGGCCAGGAGTTGAACTCGCAACCTTCTGATTGCAAATCCGACCTCTAACCACATCAACATCCATATGTAATATTTGTAACATTACAAATTGTTGTACAATGTACTAAAAAAATATTACGAAATCATGTTTGTATTTATTACGAAATTTGTAAATTTATATAATTTGTTTTATACAAAAGTTTTGTAATATAAACAAAATGTTTGTACATTCTACGAAAAAAAATTTACGAAAAATATATTTGTATTTTAGGCATGGATTATTATGAGTGCAGCCTATTACCTGTAATTCGGAGGTTGACCACTATTTTTGCCTTATTTGACTGGACTAAAGTGCGTTCAAATGTTTAAGCTAATTTAAGTATTATTAAGAAATAAATGAGTTTCCCTAGGCTTTAAATGAAAATAATTTCTTTTTACCTTAGATTCATAATAGTTTTTTGTAGAACAGTCTAATTTTCTGTTCAGTCTTTATTTTTAAATACACTCAAAAAAAGTTTTCCTAATATTAAGTATTTTGAACTATATTTGAAGCATTTAGGGAATGATTTGGCTCCAAAAAAATTTTAACTCAAATCCAGTATACAGTTTTCTTAAAAACAAATAAAAATCATTTACTTCAATTAAGTAAATTTGTATTGAAATTAAGTAAATCTTGTCCTGAATTTTATGAAACTTTACCAAAATTTCGTATATTTTTTACTTAAATGAAATATAAAAAAATATATTAAATAGAAAAAATATCTAAAAATCAATTTAATTTTTGAACTTGTGCTAATTCTTGAACTTGTGCTGATGGAAAATTAACTTATTTTTAGTTCATAAGTAATACTCATATTAAGTAGTTATATTAAAGATAAACAAAAAAAAAATGTGGCTTGTCTGCTTAATTTTTTTTATAAGAGTATATATTAATTGATAATTCTCAAAAGGTAAATACATTAGGGTAGGGCGATTTGAACATCTTAATGGGCGCTTCGCGTTTCTGATTCTTGGGATTGTACTGAGCAAAAAAGTCCACTAGACCATACGTCTACGGTGAAAGTCGAGCTTCCAGATTTTTAATTTTAAGCCGTATTTTGTGAAAGTAACAATTTGTGGGATGGACATATCTCAGGAAGTAGGAGGAGCTTATCCAAGATTATGGTATCAATCTCTTCTTTGGAAGATTCTCTAGCAGATTAATGCATCAATCGTATTTGTGGGTGGGGTTTAAGGGGTTAATTTTTAATTTCAAAATAGGGCTTTTTTGCCGTAAAGTCAAAATCTGGAAGCTCGATTTTCACCGTAGACGTATGGTCTAGTGGAATTTTTTGCTCAGGACAATCCAAAGAATCAGAAACGCGAAGCGTCCATTAAGATTTTTTCCTTACATACTAATCGCCCCACCCTAATATACATTCAAACATATAAGTGTTTAGGTTTGCCAACTATTAGTTAAGTAATCAATTTTATTTTTCTCTATATTATTTTATTAATATTAACGAAAATAATTTTAAGATTATTTTCGTTAATACAAATGTTAATATAATTAATACAAATGTTAATATAAATGTTTTGAATGTTTTGAATTTATTACTTAAGTTTTACTTGACAAAACTAAAAAATTTATATAATATGGACGATAAAACAAATTAGAATTTCAAAACTTTAAATATTTTAATATTTTTAAAGAAAATAACTAAAAAGTCATAAATTTAATTTTAGGAAGTTAAAATTGTTGAACTAAACTTAAGTAAGTTGCGTATTTGGTTTTAGTTTTTTCATACAATTTTAAATTTTTTAACTTTTAGTTTAATAAATTCTTAAGATTTAAGATTTTTACAAACAAAACTAAATACATTTTCTAAAATTTTTAATAACTTTAACATAATTGCAGAAAGAAAAATTAAAGAAAATGCCTTATTATTTTTCAGTTCATAAAAATTAATATGAACTAAAATTTAATAAATTTGCTTTATTGGTAAGCAATTGTATTTATTTTTGGTAAAATCTTTTAAACTAAATTTTAGTATGCTGTAAACTTAATTTTAGTTCATACATTTTTTGAGTGTATATTTTCAAATTCTGATATTTAGTACCGTTTATTTTTATACTCCTTAATTATTTTTTTTATTTAATATGCTTTTATTTGATGGTTTTTTATTTTACTAAACATCTTTTTTGTTTAATTTTTTTGTTAGATTTCTTGGCTTTTGGGTTAAAGAAAATGGCTTATTATTTTTGACTTCATGAAAAATTAATATGAACTAAAATTTAATAAATTTGTGTTATTGGTAAGCAATTGTATTTATTTTTGGGAAAATTTAATAAACTAAATTTTAGTATGGTGTAATCTTAATTTTAGTTCATACTTTTTTTTTTTTTTTAGTGTATATTTTAAAATTCTGATAGGATTAATTATTTTTATTTATATAACATTCTTTTACTTACAAATTTATTTGATTATTTTTTACTAAACAGCTTTTTTGTTTTATTTTTCTTTTGTTAGATTTGTTGGCTTTGTGTTTGGGGCCGCATGAAATTTGTGCTGGGTTCTTATTCGGCCCATTGAGACCGCATTTACCCATGTCTGATATACAAAATCCGGGACCAAAAAAAAAGTGACGATTTTAGTAAAAGTCCCATATTTTGCAAATATGTATCGTTTTTTCAAATCGAGTGTGGATAAATTTGTGAAAAATGAAAATTGTAAAATACATGCATTTATTTTTTACGTTAAGTTGAGAGTGGGGGAGTGTTCAATTCCAACGTAATTTAAATGGTAATGATGCGATGCATATTAAATAAAATACGAACGTTCAAACTAACTCACTTTTTGCATATTTCTAATTTTGCTAAAAAATTAATCGTGTATATAACCGTGGACTCTTCGAAATTTGAAAAACTAAAAACGACAATCTTTAAGTATCTCCATAAGGTTTCTGATTGCAAAACACTGTTGAATTCGGAAGACCCAAGGAGTGCGATAGTGTCCATGCTAAGATAGACATTAAATTGAAAAATCAATCTATACACTTGCCAATCGATTACGTTAGAATTACTAAAGAAATCATAAAGACTGTTAAAACTAACAATGAGATCGTAAAAAAGCCGTTTGATGCAGAATATTTAAATTATGATTTCTTTAATAATTACAACGATGGCAAACGTATGCGTTTTTCTTCCAGTAGACCAGGACGAGTAAAGAACAATCCTCCTGTGTCTAATTTATGATCTCTTTTATATCTTCCAGATGGTAACATAAAATATAAATTAGATTTTGATACAGATTACATGGATCTACCTGTTCGTATTCAACCTTACACCGGACATATTGAACCAAAACCTCTATATTCTGATCCATTATCAATTCAGCCAAATAAGTGGAAGAATTTGCAAGATTTGATGAGCGTAATACTACCGGAATACCATTATTTTTACGATAATTTACTCCAATCAAACTCCAAAAAAAACTTAAAAAAAGCAAGAAAAAAAACAAAAAACACATAACTTTTTGTTTCATATTGTTTATTATTGATTATTTTATCTTATGTTGTATTACTAGCCGATATCTTAAATAAATCACCTTAAAAACTGACAAATGGCATAAATGAAATCAAAATAATTTATTTATATTAAAATGCAAAACCCTCTATCTAATCATTTTTATACATAAACATTGAATATTTTTGAGAAGCAAAACCATCTATCTATCATAAAGTCCCCAATAATGCAACATTTTAAAAACCAATTATATATTGAGACTCAGTAGTTGCTTTAAAAAATATTGTAGAATACCGAATTTTAATAACTCAAGTAATACGCGAAAAAAAACAGTTTTTTGTCTCTCCTGAAAAGTTGTGTTTTTTAAGATAGAGGGTTTTGAATATAGATATACTTTTTTGGCCGCTCTTCGGTGGAATCGTTGATATGTGATTAACTTACTAATGTTAGATAAACAGTGCTGGCCTAAACATTGTTATTTTTTCTGTAAAATTACAGATTTTTCTAAAACTTTTACAGACTTATTTATAGTGTCCGACCGAACAGTTCGGCCAAAAACCTATATTTTGTCGGTTTTTTGATAACTAGAGGCAATGATGATAAATTTTGGTATTGGAAACATGTTTGTTGAGCCGATTTAATTCGATTTTGTGTATAAAATTTTAGAGAAAAGCCGAAGTTTAGCTATAAAGTTAAAAGTCCGGCGGCCGAACTATTTTCAATTTGGCCAAACTTTCTGAGGCCGAACAGTGAATTCATTGCTTAACTACAGACTTTTCTTCAAATTTGACACTCAAAATAGCATCTAATCATCACAATAAACATTTTTCCATACGCCAAATTTGTCCATAATGCCTTAAAATACCGAATACAGACCAAATGCATTTTCTGGCCGAACTGTTCGGTCGGACACTACTTATTTATTTAAGGCCTAGCTTTTGGGATATCAGTTAAGCTTCATTTAGTTAAACCGGTAACAAATTTCGTCTGCCATTTCCAAGTTTATTAAAAACATTTTTCATAATCACTTTAACTTCTTTAGAATTTCGGTCTTCATTACAATAAAACAAAATAAACCACATTTCAGTAGCAATATTCCATTTAAAAACTTCGTTAATCTAAGTTTAAATATAATCTACATCCTAAATACTTGTCATAAATGTTGTTATTAACAATTTTTATTTAAAAGAGATTATGTGGCGTATGAGTGCTTTTAATTCATACATGTCAATTAATATCACTCATACGCTTATTAGCAAAAACTTTACAGGTCTTGACTACAAATATTTTGTAGGCTTCTCAAGAAATTCGGATGCCATAATGAAACTGTTTTCTAGCTGAGAAAAATTAACGGACAATTTTAAAAACCATAATTTCCATTCCCAGTGTAGGGTATAAAAACAAACCAAAATAATATAAAATCATAGTCTAGGCCCTGTGATGCGTTTATAGCATAAGAGGTAAAATTGCTAGTGGTTTCTTGATGATGACTATAATGATAATAATATAAATGTCTATAGAAACAACTGCAACAACAACATCACATTATTTGTTGTATAGATGATGATATCGAAGCTGTTGTTACTATTATTATTGTTGACGTTGTTGTTGTTGCTTTTTGGCTGGCAATAAGTAATCAAGATTGTATAACAAATTTGCTAAATAACAAAACATTTGAAACGAAAGCAACTGTAGTGCATTGCTACAACAAAACAAAAAAAAAAAAAAAAAAAAAAACATTGTAGCAGACAACAATTGTTTGAGTAAATAATTTGCCAACAACAAACTCTAACAATAACAAAAACGTTACACAAAACATGTATTAAATGGAAACCAGTCATGGGTATTTCGCTAACCAAACGAAAAGAAATCATCATCAACATCATTGATAAAGATTGAAAATAAATAAACAGTTGCAAGCAAACTATAGACAGTTAACAGGGGGATGAGAAAAAGCAATAGTTCAGGAAGTAGAAAAATATATTTTAAAAATTCAGAATTTATTTAAACGTATTGTAACATTAGATCGAACCAATTACACTAGTTTACTGCAAAAATGCGACAAGCATGCGACTATTTTTGTACAATGTATTTGGGCCTCCTAAACCCGAAACTCGCAGTAAAAATTTGTTTTATGGGGTAGTTGCTGATAATAACATATCCAATTTTTGTACTTGTGGTAGAACAATATTCTAACTTAATATATGAAAATATAGAAAGTCAGAAAAAGAAGTTTTAAATTTTTAATATAAAAATTAAAACGTTGTTGAGATATTTTTTATTTTTGAGTTATTCGGCCAATTAAGCTATATTTTGAATTACGATCAAGTTACTTTGGTCATACAAATTGCAAAATACATATCATTTAGTCCGTGACTTTTTAAATGAAGTTTTTTTTGCAAAAAAAAAAAAAAAATTATTTTTCAACATAATCTCCTTTTAGCTCAAAACACTTAGTCCAACGTTTCTCCAATTTTTGTATCCCTTCCAAAAAATAGGATTTTTCGAGGTCCACAAAATAGGCATTTGTTTGATCAATAATTTCATCGTTGGAGCTAAATCTCTTTCCACCAAGCCATTTCTTTAGGTTTTTTTTTTTTTAAAGAGAAGCAACACTTAGGAAATTCTTCATACACTCAAAAAAATAAGTTAGTACAAAAGTTAGTAAAACGTCTTGTAAATCAGGTATACTATTTTTTATCAATTTTTTTTTGCTAAAATCATGTTTCAGCTAAAATTTTTGTTATACTTATTCAGCACTTAACTGTTTTATACTAATGCTTTACTAATATACTAATGTTTTACTAATTAATTTTGCTAAAAAAAAATTGTGCTGATAAGCACATTAATAGTGTGGACGACAACCAGATTGAAAGATATATGCAGAATGAAGCAGATGTCGCGGCATGTCAAGATGTAGTAGAGAAGAGGAAAATGATACTAAAAAGTACAACTCTAATAAAACATATAAAAAATCAACCATGGAAGACTTTTGTATCTATTTTTCATACACAAAACAAAATTGAGGATTAAAACAACTTAAATTTTACGTTGTCACCGGCTTGTGAAAATAATTGTCTTTTAATTAAATAAAAGACAAAAGTAAAATATTTAAATTTAATATGTATTTCTAAACTAAATGTTTATAGAGTAATAATCTAGTGTGGTCAAATTGCAAACAAACATATACAGACATGAAGACAGAGTAAAGCGAAAGACAAAGACCCACATCTTAGGTAGATTTTTATGGTTCCTTTTTCTTATTGCAAAAAAAAGGGTTGTTTTTTTCGTTTCGTTTCGTTTCGTTTCGTTTGTTTTTGTTTATTTTTTCGTTTCGTTTCTATAATTATCTTCGGCAGTTGCGTCCTTTAAAAGAAAGCATCATTTAGACAACCATTGATGTAAGTATTTGAAAGAAAATTTTTGTTATGTTATATATATTTATTTCTATATATATTCAGATATTAAATTAATTCATGTCGTCAATGTGGGAAAATGAAAATTTTTATATTTCGTAATTATTGTAAATTATTTTTAAAAGAATCACAAAAATATGTTTTATGATTTTCAGCAAATAAATTAATTAAATTACAATTTTTCTACAAATTTTTTGCGTTTTTTTAATCTACTAAAATTCAACAAAAAATTTATTAATTTTTAGCAAGGCATTTTTATTTCTAATCCACTAAGTGTTAGCAAAACTTTTGCTGAATCTACTAAGTTTGTTGCTACAAATCAGTTCGCTGATTTTCCTGACTAAAATTTTGCTGACTCAGCAAAATTTTTTGCTGACTTTACAAACTTTTTTTTTGAGTGTATTAATTAATGTGTTGCTTTCTTTGGAAAGGGGATAGTGGAGAGATGAAAGGTGGTGAAAGATGAAGGGCTTCAAGCATAGCAACACTGCAATTGCGCGAGATGATAAGTCTTAGAACAGTTGTTGCTTGCCACCTGCTGTAAAGTTGGCGAATTTTATTGAAGCTTTTTGTTTCATAGCGCTGATTCATTATTTCACTCTGGTGGGGTAAGGTGCTATGGGAACACCGAAGGTGGGCAATACATATAAGTGATAGCAATTCATACATATTATTTTTCTAAATTGATGTTGTCGTCACCGGGAATCGAACCCGAGACCATCTGTGTAACAGTCCAACGCGCTAACTATTTCACCACAACGCCCACATGCCTAATTCATGGAATTTTCCCATTGAGACTACACACTGTGCACCCGTGCATTATCTTGATGAAAAAAAACTTTTTCTTGGCCATATGTGGTGGTTTTTTTTTTAATCCTCGTTAAATCGGTCCAATAAGGTGGCATAATATTCGCCGTTTATTGTTTTTCCCTTTTGAATTTAATCGATGTGGATTATCCCGCGTGCATCCCAAAAAACTGTTGCCATCAGCTTATTGGCCAACCAACTTACCTTGGCCTTCCTTGGAGCCGGTTCACCCGAACAAACCCATTGTTTAGACTGCTGCTTGGTCTCCGGAGTGTTGGTATGGATCCGTGTTTCATCCACAGTTACAAAACGCCGCGAAAACTCATTCGAATTGCGGTTAAACAACTCTAAACAATCATTTGAAGTATTCACACGATTAAGTTTATTGTCAATTGAAAAAATCGAAACCACACTACCATATAAAATGCCTACTGCATTAACAGTCTCACGCACTTTTACTCTTCGATCGGCCAATACCATATCGTGGATTTTTGCGACATTTTCGGGTGTATTGACCTTAATTGGCCGTCCAGAACGTTCAGCGTCATTTGTACTTGTGCGATCACAACGAAAGTCAGTAAACAGCTTTTCTACCATTGAAATCGATGGTGCATAGTCCCCGTAGTATTTATCAGGCTTTTCCTTGGTTTGATTGACAGTTTTTTTTCGCAAAAAATAATGTTTAATGAGCACTCGAAATTCACTTTTTTCCATTTTTGAAAAATCTAAGAGGTTGTATGTTTTGAACAGCTGTTAAACGCAAAGTAAATAACGGAACTTGCTCAAAATTTGAGAGTAGTCTACTAACGTGTGGTACTCGATGGGAGCGGTGCTGCATTTCCTATAACTACGAGGGAAGTTCGAAAAGTCACAGACTTATTGATCCGCCCTCGTATCTTTTGAAAACTGTTTTTTTTTATTTTTTTTTTTTTTTTGATCGGATCAAAGTAGAAACTAGTCAAATCAGTAGAAATTACACAAAAAAATCAGTTTTTTTCAACAAAACTTAAAAGAAGTAAATTTCACAAAAAAAATATATTAGATTAGGGTTTTGAGATATTTCCATAGACCGTATTTTACAAAAAAAAAATTTTATTTTTAAATTTTTATCAGGAAAAAAAGTATTCGGTTTAAAATAAAGTTAATTCTCAATTATTTTCTTTTTTATTTTTATTGATAATTTATAAAATATTTTTCTTTAAAAAAAAAAAAATTATTTTTATTCATAAATTTATGAATATGTCAGATTGCCGCAATTTCGTGCCCTCCAAGAACTCGTCATTGGTTAATTTATGTGTCAATTGAACAAAGTATTTTATATTGTTAAATTGCTCTTAAGGAAAAACTTTTTAATTTGTGTTGTAGTTTGAAACTCACTACGAAAGAAAACAATTTTAAAAACTATCGATAAAAAAAATAAATAAATAAAAAAATATAATATTTTTTAGGAAAAAGAAAGTTTTTCTATAAAGAAAAACAGTATTTTTTTCCAAAATTTAATAAACTTTAATTTTAATAGCATTTCGGTATTTACAAAAAACGTCAACCTTTTAAAAATTCGCTGAAATAGGACATTGAAAGCCTTGCTCAGACTCTTGCTTTTTTAAGAATTAATGAGCCCGAAATTTCAGAAACTATATCTGTGTTAATTTTCAGTCCGATTTGTAACCAAGTAAAGTATAATGAAATGGAATGAAACGAGTGAAATTGAAACGCTAACCACAAAGAACGAAATGGAATGGAACGGAGATTTCGAAAATTTATGTACCACTAACATAACGTTGCTATCAAAAAAAACCAATACAACGATCTCTATTGTTTCGTTCGTATTTATAAACACAACACAAGTGCTAAAATCGTTGTTTGTAGTATAACAAACGGAACAAAACGAAAATGTTCTTTCGCCAAACATTATTATTTCGTAGTGGTTATTTTTTTAGTGTTCATTCAACTTAAACATTAAAACGCATTTTTACGTTGTGGTTGGCAGAATAAAGAAATGATTTTTCAGCATCAATTTTTTTTTGCATTAGTTTTATGAAATTTCACTGCAACTCCTCCGTTGAAACTTTTTATGAAACTAATGCAAATATTCATAAAATTCAATGAAAATTTTTTTCACTTGTAATATGACATAAACACTAAGAACGGTATACAAATAGTTTTGTGTTTATGTTTACTGTGCATAACAAAATGATTGTGTTGAGTTTCAGCAAAAAGCAAAACAAAACGATAGAAAAACGTTTGATTGTGTTTAAATTCGAACACTGGTATTATCACACATTGGTAAAAAAATTAATAAGTCACCCTGAGACAATTTTCTAAAAATAAATCAACCCAACATCAGTTATATGAAGTATGCCCTGTAAATATTACCGCATGTGTGGAAGTTTATGTATTTATGAATGAATATGCATGCATATTTATGAGTATGTTCAAACATGCATTGAACCTTTATGGATCCATGTAAGAATATTCATAGTCGGATTACTGTTGTTTTGCTCCAAAAGTTGAGAAAAAAAACTACAGATTTACTTTAAGCAGATACTTTTTTATCACCCAAAGGAGTTTTATTAGATCGAATGATATTCTATTCCTATAGTTGGAATCAATGTTGCCATAATTTGAATGTCAAACAATGCTAGACCGTTGGAAAAAACAGTGCTAGAAAGTGCTTGATGGAGCAAAACAAAAAGTGCTAGAAAAAGCTCCAGATTTTTTTTTTTTTTTGCATATATCTCTATAGAACACTTTATACTTTCGATTTGTGAATTCTTCTTTAAGATCCCGTGCGATGTTCAATATTGTGTATTTAAAATAGGCGATTTATGTTTTTATTGATTTCAATTCAGCAATTTTGAATATATTGTAATGACCTTGTAAGGATCATAAAAATATTCCTTTTTAATATAAACATTATTTTATATTAAAAAGGAATATAATTGACTGTAACCAGGGCAACCAGAAATATACTGTATCATATTTTTTCCTGTGCGTCGTATTAAAATAGATAAGATTTTTATTCTGTACGGCATGTTTTTGAATATTTTACTCTTAATAGCATATTTTTTTAAATTCTTAAGATCATGTTTTTGTTAAAAAATCTTATTTTCTTTTAGAAATTTTGAAACAAAAGCATATTTTTGAGTTTTTCTTTTTATTTTTAGATACTGAAATTTTTTTCAATAAAAAAAAAATTTTCTGGAGTTTGTGATACCGACTTTGGAAATTCACTTCAATTTAACAAATTTAAATTTCCTGTTTTACGAGTGGAACGATTTTGGTATTATTAATAATTTATCTAGCATCTACCACTTTTTTATCTACCATCTAGCACTTTTTTTTTATAAATTTTGAGTGCAAAATTACAAAAAAGTGTTAGATCTAGCACACATTATGCTAAAATGGTAACCCTGGCTGGAATACAAATTATTTTATATACCAGTCTTTTTCACAAAAAATTGCTTATTATTGGTATTGAAAAAAAACAAAGTTTTTTATATTAAATTTTTTTAATAATTTTTTAATGTTCTTTTTGTTTATGCTTTAAAAAATCTTTAAAATTCATATTTTTCTTGATACTTGACGAGCCATAAAAATTCTTGGAAATCAAGTGAAAGCAAGTCCGCCTGGCAATGCTACACGCGACGACATAGTTCGGTGCGCCAAATAATATAAAAATATATTAATATTTGTGACCTGCATAGTGGGGACAAGCACAAAAGCCTTTTTTTTTTGTTTGCAATATGTCTTAATATGAACCGATTCCAACCAAAATTAGAATGAGTTGTCCCTGAGCTAATATAGGGCAGTGTGCTAAATTCTATGGAAAGATCTTAATAATTATGAACTACAGCGTGCAGAAAAGCAAAAAATCCAATTGGCCAATGTCCAGCCAGTCCCTAAAAAGGATGCGGGTAACAACCCTAAAAAGGGTGCGGGTAACAACCCTGAAAATTACCGCCCAATCGCAATTTGCTCTGCGCTCTCCAAAGTGATGGAGACCTTGGTTAACTACCTTCTTGTGAAATATTTAGAGACCAATTCACTTTTAAATGATCTACAGTATGGCTTCCGTAGCGGTCGATCTACGGGAGACCTGTTGGCGTTTCTATCTGAACGTTGGAGCCGGTCACTCCACCGCTTTGGTGAGAGTAAAGTGGTTGCTCTAGATATTGCCAAGGCGTTCGATCGCGTGTGGCACGAGGCACTCGTGACTAAGCTAGTTGCTTTTGGTGTCGGTAATGTCTTCTCTTGATTTATAACGAGTTTTCTCAGAGACCGCACTATACGTGTTGTTTTAGATGGAGTCTCATCAAACGAGTTTCAGCTAAATTCAGGGGTACCGCAAGGTTCTGTTCTTTCTCGTGGATCATCGTCGGAATGTGGGTTGTGTGACACTTTTCTGTCGATGTTACCATGGGAGGTGCTTATCTGTGATAAGTAAACTAATTCCGCGAGCCCGAGTTTTTATTCGTAATACTTGCTTATCAAGTAGACCACATCCGTTTGTAGTTGATTGTCCTGTTTTTTAACGTAGGACCGTTAAATAGACACTAGGTCTAAGCATGTACTGACTTTACCAAAAATGCTTAGATTTTGGCCTTTTAGCAATATATATATGTGAGTGTATCAAACTTGAACATATTTTAATATTTGCCAATATGTGGCGTCAGAATACCAAATACAACGTATACAAATAGAGAAAAACTCAAAATTTGGATATTTTTCATAAATGGTCATAGCTTTGGTATTTATCCATAGATTTGTTTCGGATGACTTTTATTCTCTGCCGAAGTACTAAGTTTAAAAAAAAAATATTTTTGTTTTTTTAGTTGCACGACAAATAAATTATATTTTTTATAAAATTTTCATTTTTAATTTTTGTCGAGGAAAAGATTCTTTTTAGTGAATTTTCGACCCATAGGTCTAAAACTACTGAACCGATTTAAAAATAGTATACAAAAGTTACATATTTTAGGCATTAAATGATATTTGTTTCGCAATTTGACTGACTAAATTAGCTTAATCCTTAATCGAGATATAGTAAAACAGTCAAATTACCAAAAAATTAAAATTAAGAAATAAAATATATTTTAAGAACTACTCCATAAAAGCTTTTTTAATTCTATTTTCGGATTAAGAAGGTCTAAATACATAATAAAAAAATAGTCAAATGTTTTGACACATAAAGCTTTTAAAAATTTTTAAACTAGATTATACAAAATATTGGTCCTCTTGTTTCGTGTCTTCTCTATCATCTTTCCGGTCGCTACTTGACAAATTATCTTCTTCTTTATTTGCCAATTAGTTTTCCGAATTTTAGCGACCAATACAATCGAAGTAGATTATATTACATTGCATGATAAATAATTTCATAAATTTTTCATAATTTCTGCAAAAGCGTCACTATTTCTCGCCTCGCTCAGGAGATTCCCCACATCTCGGATACCAGTCCATTCTTGTATGTTATTAAGCCACGCAGTTTCTTTTCTTCCTCTAGTAGGTCTACCTTTAATATTAGCTTTCGTAATGGTTTGTAGAAGCTTATATTTTGGGTTTCTCATAATGTGACCCAAGTATGCCGTTTTTCTTATCTTTATAGTGGCTAAGAGCTCTCTATCGCGGTGTACTTGCCTTAGTACTTCGTTGGTAGATATAAAGTGGGTTCATGGTATTTTCAGTATTCGTCGGTAGATCCACATTTCGAAGGCTTCCAGTCTTTTTACGTCAACTGCTTTAATAATCCACACCTCCATTGCATATAGGAGTATTGACAATACATATGTTTTGACGAATCTAAGTTTTATTTCATGGCTCGTGAGAACTTTCTTATATTTAAAAAATGCTTCTCTAGCCATTTCAATACGGCATATTATTTTTCTTTTGAACCGTCCCACTGGTCATTGATTGTAACAGCCAGATACTTAAAGCTCTGTACTTTATCGATATAGGAGTTTTGTATTCTTAAGGTGGTGACAAATTATGAAAAACTGTAAGAGCTTTAACGCTACATGCATAAAATTACAGCTTTTTTTAATTTTTCTAAAATAAAAATATTAAATTTATCTATTCCGCGAGTCTGTTTTACTTATTTGGTTTAAGTCCGTTAGGAAAACCAACTTTGTACCACTTCTGTTCATGCAGTCTTTAGTTTTTGTCATTTTTGTAGATTGAGTGTTTTGTACATTTTATTTACAACATGTTTCTAGTTTGTTTTGTGTTATTTCACTTCTTCCTTGCCTGTTCGATTTTGTTTATTTGGTTGGTGAGAAGACACAGCTGTGTTTATTTTTGAAAAGTACAAAACATTTCACTCCTACCGGATGTACAGATGCACAAATTTTGCAATCATGCCATTTGTTATTTCCGCTTTGATGCAAAATGAATGGGCAACATTTTTAATGCATTGTTGATGGTAACAAATAAATCAATTTAAAATTTGTTGACAGTCAATAAAATAAATCATAATAAATTTTAAAACACACAAAATAAAAAAAAAACAGCAAATGGTGGGAAATTAATAGAAAATATAGGCAAAACTAAAAAGTCTAAATTTAAAAGTTTTAAATTCTCCTAATAAAAATTATAAATTTTAAATTCAATTTTATTTCTTATTAAACTTAAACCTTCTACTTTTTTTTCCAACACCAAAAATTTTCCCTACCCCAACCACAACTTTCTTAAGAGGATAAGATTGCTATCGGCTCTTTTTTTTGCCGTTCAATATTTATTATAGCCAAAATCTAATAAATGCTAGACTGGTTAGTGCTCTTGAAAACATCTATACGTTTATTCATTTGTTAGGATTTTTTTTTATTTTTTTGTGTTGCAGGAAATGTTTAATTTGCAAGTTTCTTCAAGTGTATCATAATCATCATCCTCATAAGCATAAGTTTCACCAAATGCCAATGGCGAAGGCGCCAATAGCAAATTCACTGAAATCAATTTAACAACCAAATTATCAATAATGGTAATAGGAAGTAAAATCATAACTGTTTTGTTACACTATCGAACAAAGTTAGGAAAAAAATTTAAATTTGCTAACAATCAAAATTTGTATAATGCAGATGTTTACTGCAGTCAAATTTAATTTTTAATTGGATAATATTTTCAAACTCGTATTATTATTGAGAACGAATTCAAGTGTATCTTATAAAGTAACGAAAAGTTATATAAATACATATTTATTAAATTTGTTTGGATTGAATAAGGAAACAGTATATTTTTAATTTTGACAGAATCAATTATAATTTTGATAGAAACACACAAGAGGGGCATCATAAAAAGTTCTAAAAAAAAGTGTTTTTTAGCTACAAAAACCTTAACACATAGTCCGCTCAAAATAGACATTTCAAATAACAAAAATTGTGACAGAGATGAATTTTGATACAGCCCTTGGGTACACCATTACAAATAAAATACTAGAAAGCCCCATAAATCCCATGCCTGAGAAGATATGAAATAAAAGGAAAAAAGTTTTTTTTTTTTATTTTTCTCGTAAACGGTAAGTTTTATCAAAACAAAAAAAGGTTAGACAAAAATTGTTGACCATAAAATTATCTACAAAAATATGATTACACATGATTGTGAACACAAATCATTGCTATTGAATTAATTTGCAACTTGCCATTCGTTACTGAGTCAAAAAGACATTTAAATAATGTTAAGTATTACTGTTTTAAAAAGGCGAACTACAATGATTTGAATTCCTTATTTTGTAACACAAACTGGCTACAAATTTTGTCATTTTCTAATGGATCATCACATGCTATAGACACAATGATATTTTCCTTCTATAAAACTATTTTTGGTTACTTTGATGAATGTATCCCGAAGCACACTGTAATAAAAAAATGCGGTCCTCAATGGAACTCAAAATCTTTATCTAAACTAAAAAATTTGAAAAATAAACGGTTTAAAAAGTATAAAAAATCTGGCTTACTTATGGAGTATGGTAAATATTTTGTAGCCCGCGCAGAATACAACTTGCTGAATCTAAAGTTGTACACAAATTACCTTAATAACATGAAACTTAACTTTAAACGTGACCCTAAATCCTTTTATAAGTTTGTAAATTATAAAAGAAAATCTGACGGCTACCCTCCAGTAAGATGATTTGATGATCAGTAACATATTTGCTGACTTTTTTGCCACTATATACACAGATGCTGAATATGATAGTTATAATAATTATCCTTTTACTATACCTGAACATCCGTCAATTTAATTTCCTCTTGTTGACACGCCTTCTATTGTTAGCGCTTTAAAAAAATTTATTCCTAGCTACATTCTAAAAAATTGTGCTAATTCCTTAGCAACTCCGTTATCCATCATCTTTAATTTGTCTATTAAACATGGCTATTTCCCAAAAATTTGGAAAGAGTCCTACATTTAAATCTGGTAGTAAATCTGATGTTACCAATTATAGAGGTATAGCTAAACTAAGTGCAATACCCAAACTGTTTGAAAAATGCATCACTGATTCCTTATGCCATCAACTCTCTTCCATATTATCATCGGTTCAACATGGTTTTCGTAAAGGATGCTCAACATTGACAAATCTATTAGAACTTACAAATTTAAGTAACCGTGGTTTCACCAAAGGAAAACATACTGATGTAATATTCACCGATTTCAGCAAAGCTTTCGATAAAGTTAAAGCCTATTACTTAAAAAATTGTACTTGATGCGATTTACAAAAACCTGTTTAAACTGGTTTCAATCTTATCTAACTGCTAGAGAGCCATATGTTTTGTTTAATAATACCTCATCTAAGAAAATAATTGTAAATTCTGGGGTACCGCAAGGCAGCCACCTGGGTCCAATTTTATTTTCTCTATTTATAAATGATGTTCCATCTATTATTAAATTTCTAACGTGCTTATGTATGCTGACGACGGTAAAATCTTCCTTAGCTATAAAGATTCTGGTGATCAAGCTTACCTTCAACGTGATTTAAATAGTTTTCTTCGTTTGGTGCAATCTAAATTTGTTGGATTTGAATTTTAGTAAATGCAAGTACATGCGTTTTTCTAGAAATTCTGGAGATCTTGGTCAACATTTTTTTGGTGAACATCAGTTGGAGTTCGTAAATGTTTTTCTCGATCTCGGTGTTTTACTGGACACAAAACTGACATTTACTCAACATATTACTATGACATCTAATAAAGCTCGTGGGGGTACTTGCCTTTATTAAACGCTGGGCTAAAGAATTTACTGATACAAGCATTACAAAACAATTATATACGTCTGTTTGTTAGACCTATTTTGGAATACTGCTGCGTTGTCTGGGATCCGTATTACAACGTTAACAGTAATCTTATTGAGTCTGTTCAAAAACAATTTTTAATTTTTTGCTTACGAAATCTTTTTCCTGATCCTACTAATCTTCCTTCATATAAATCAAGGTTAGCTCAAATTCAATTACCTTCATTAATTAGCCGCAGAAAAATGCTAAATGTAACATTCTTAATCAAGCTGATAAATGGCAACGTTTGCTCTGAATTTTTGGTGAAAAATCTTACTTTTAACGTTCCTCAACGTCCAACACGTTACTTCAGTCCATTATATATTGATTACTTTCGCGTAAACTATGCTAATGCTGATCCATTTAGAAGATTATGCGACGACTTTAATAAATTTTATAATTTTATAGATTTTTCCATAAATATTAATGTAATTAAACGCAATATAATATTGTTCCTAAATACGTAGATTTAAAACACTATTGTAATTTATTATATTCAAAAAATTGTCTGTAGGGATTTATTCCGTAGACTTAAATAAATAAAATAAAAAAAATATATAATTCTAGCTGACTATATTATGATTACCGTGCACGAATTTATAGTCATGTAGAATCAAAATATGATTGCTATGATCATGTTATGATTTTACGCATTGTAATCACAACATGATGCTCTTAAACTATCATACTATGATGCTCTTTTTTCTGCGTGTATCAACTTACTTTTAATTTGATATCCAACACTCCTGAACTTATTTCATTTCATTATTGACCTAAAAATTTATACGTATAAACAATTTTGTTTTTTCTTCTACAATACAATAAATAAAATTATTTATTATCAAAAACTTGTTCGTAAGGTTTAATATGAATTCAAAATTTTATGAAAATTAAAAAAATATTTTTTTTCCAAAATCTATTGCAATGTCTTAAAATATACTTTCTTTATTTAAATCTCTCGTAATGTAGATACCATCTAATCGATGAGGAATCGCCCAAAATCGAGCCAAGACTCTATTAATTTTATAATACAGATTATCTATAGATCCATTTAGCAATCTTTGTTACGCGTTCACTTAAAGTTCAACCACCTGACGAAAAAAGTTTATATATAGTCGTATATAACATGATATAACTCGATATAATTATATATGTGGCCATATGTAACGATGTACAATTACATCTCATACTTATTTTAATGAAAATTTCTAATACAGCGCTATATACCAGCATATATCATTATATCATATATTATATGTTATATATAAGTTGATATTTTTTATCTCATTATATATATTGGATATAACTATATATCAGATCATATATACTTCAATGTACAATTATATATAAATATATATGACGCTATAAAACCAAACAAATTCTATCACTTTTATATAAAATGTTATATGGCATCACCTAGAATTCTGTATAAATATATATGTTAAAATTAAAAAGAAAAATTCCATCACTTATATATACCCTGCGGGAAATGGACAAGTCACTGGTATGGTCACGTGACTAGAACTTTGTGTGTATGAACCTGTCATCGTTTCGGTTCTGTTGTATGAAAGTGACAATTGCTACCTGTGGAGCACTGTGTGACGTGGCGAATAACTTGACCAAGGTAACCTATGAGCGAACCGACTGAAATGAATATGCTACGGGACAATTTAGAAGTAGGTAGTGTCAAAGTATGACTATTTTAGGATTTATGTGATATGCAACAGAACCAGTGGGAAAAAATTTATCACGTGACTGGTGTAGTTGTACGTATCGTAGAACTAGAGAAAATTTTTTGAAGGAAAACTAGTCACATATTAAGCGCACTGTGTTCTGTGATATGGATAGTTTGACTGGAAAAGTTTTGCGACGTACCAGTGCGCTGGTCTAAGGGCTACATGTATCCGGGCTTTCGAAAAATAATTAGCAATTAACCTTTCACTTTTTATTCAGCGTGTGTCATATTATGTCCGGATTGAGAAATAGCCCATCAGGAACCAGTCACTGTACTTATGCAAAACATTGTGTCATGTCACCTGTTCAAAAAACCTTCAAAAAGGCACAACCAAAATCAATTTTAAAATTTGTTTATTTTGTCCATACAAACAATTTAAATTTGGAAAAGTACATAAACTAGGTAAAAATTCCGGATGTTCAAAATATGGATTTGTTTGCAAGTTTTTTCTTTATTTGCTAACTTTTTATCAAACAATTTCCATGAATTTTTATGTTCTAACACTTCAAAAAGCACTTCCTGTACATTTTAATTTTGTATGCTGCATTATAATTCTAGTTCACAATAATATCTTTATAAAAAGAAGAAGCAATTCAGTTCAAATTTAATGTATAACTTATAAAGCAGAGTAACAAAATATATAATTTAAATTTTGTACCCAAAGAAATTCTTGCAAATTGCCAATTACTCAAAAATAATTAAAAAAATTGAATTTATATTCTTGTAAAGTGTTTCAAATTTTTGAATAAGTTGTGCAAAAAATCATATTCTGGTGATAGTATTTTGGTAGCGATATTTTATGTGTAAAATCGTCATTTACTAGAAATATCGCCAGTCGGCATTTCAAAAATTAACTTGCCAAAAGAGTTTTAATATCGCGACTTTTGGCGAGAAATCGCAATGTCTGGCAACCCTGGTCACTGTCTAAACAGTTCCGTATTCAGTTCCTTTAAACCAGTGGAGTGTTACGTCTTCATCTTACTGTCACAAAGTCGGTACAAATAAAATTCCTTCAGTGTTATGTCCGCTTTGTAGCAGTCGAGGGAATGCATCCTTTGGCACTAATTGCCATGTTTTCATCCACTGCTTACGGGTTTGAACCAGTTCAATGAACACTAGCAACTTCAACTGCAACGACCCTAGTTTCTTCAGTACATTTTGATATTATGTTACTTTTTCTCCAGTTACATGATATATATAACTGGTACCAACCGGTTGAATGTTTTGTCACCATAACTAAAGCCATGTGATTGGACATTTCACCCAAATTAACACTTTTTGATGCACCACAATTATGGTTTCGCCAGATTCGTTACGTGCTCCCCAATCATATATCACAGAATTACCACGTTGGATCAATCGACCATTTATTTTCCGCAGGGTATGAACATATATGATAGAAATTACCAATAAAAATCTATCACTTTTATATATAATTATCAGAGCAGACAAAAAAAAAAAGAATTATTCAATGTATTTACAGCAAGAAATATTGTAAAAAAAGCAGTACTAAAAATCTACACTTAAAACAGAAGTTCAAAGTTACTAGAATAATTCTTTACGAATATTAAGAAAAGGTTAAAATCATGAAGTCCAAAGAAATTAAAAAATATGTAAACATGTAAAATAGTCCTTTCTGATAATTATGGCATTCTATATTAGTTAAATTAAAATTAGGACTAATTTTTCAATATATTAATTTGTATTTAAATTTTTATCATTATATGTGAGGGAAAATATTAGAGCGGATTTCCAAACAAAAGTTTAAAAATTTTATGAAGTTATACGAAATTGTATCAAATTATATACAACTTAATCAAATTCGATAGACTAATATTTCGAATCAAATTATATCACATGAGTTCCCATAAGATAATGTTATGAATGCATTGTCTCGGATCAGCTAAGATATGATGTTATATGAAATTATATATATGATTACGTATACCTATATCGGAACTTTTTTCATCGGGCACTCAAAAAAACAATTAAATTTTGTAATTTTAAAGCGCTATGTCTTTATAATGCAGTTTTTTCACAAACTTTAAGTAGAATGTTTTTTCTCTCCGATTTTCTTAGATATGGTTCTTTAATTTTTTAGTGTGTTGGTTTTCTAAATTTCAGATATCTCAAAACGGCAACCTCAAACCTCATACAGCTTAATTAAAAGCAAATCACACAAAAATAAATTAAAAAATAAGCCTCTTTAAGGCTTTCTCTAATGGAATGGTCTACATATGGTCTTTATATGGTACATAAATATAAATTTTTATTGATAAATATTTCAATTCTCATATATTGTAACATAAAACTTTTCTCACTATACGATACGAATATGCAATTTTGGTTATAAATGAATATACTTTTTTCGAATGTATTGCCTATAAATGGGTTTACTTAATCTTTATACATCGACCAAACTTTTTACCGAAAGCAAACAGAAAATTCATAGCAAATACAAACAGCTTCAAATGCGGTACGAGACAGAAACGGGTGAACGGAAGTTGAAATACACACAAAAACAGAACAAGTAGCAGATTTTCTAACCAATTTTCATATACAAGTGATAAAGTTTTGATGCAAAAACTTTATTTTTCCACACTTTTGACTGCAACAAATGTAACAATAACTATGAAGCAGTGGTTGCAACAACAAAAACTACAACAGCTTTAGTAATAGTAATAGCAGCAAAGAATCGCTACATAGTTTTTTTTCCTTTTTTTTTTTTTGTGCAATTTTCCAACCAAATTCAAATATTATACATATGCACTAGGGTGTCTCGAATATGGAATTGTTTTTGAATTGGTTGAAGGAATACCACTCAATCGATGCACGCTGAAAAAAAAACGCTTTGCTAGTAATATAATTTTGTTTCCGTTTCCCATGTTGACAATATAACATGTATGCTTTTTAAATATAATTATGTTTGCTTGTAAAAATATATATGTTCGGAACTAGTGAAACATATACAGGGTGTCCGGCAGGGTTGTTTTGCCGCCATTTTGCTAAACATTAGTCTTGACCATTCATATTTGGCAGTCGTGAAGTAGACACGTGGCAAATTATTATGAAAATTATTCGGTAATCCAACGTGTTTTAATCGTTAAAACATTTTATCAAAATCAATCATCGATAACTGTGACGATGAGAAAGTTACGTGAAATTTTTGGGAGGAACAACGTGCCAAGAAAACTCACTATTTATCGTGTAGTGAATGACTTTCGAAGAAAGAGGGTCAGTAGGTGATAGGCCCAAGCATGGACCACAACGTACTGCAAGATCGGCTGAAAATATTACTGCTGCTCAAGAAAGTGTTCAAAACAATCCATCAACCTCAATTCGACGCCGTGCTCAGGAGCTTGGTCTTCAAGGAACAACTTTGGCCAAAATTTTGCACAAGGATTTGCATTTGTTTCCATTTAAAATTCAGTTGACACACTAGCTCTTCCACAAGACCATTTACGCCGCCGTACATATGCCAATAGGATGTTACAGCTCGCCCATGACAACCCCGATTTCATGAAAAAATCATAATGAGTGACGAGGCACATTTTAATTTGAATAGATATGTGAATGAACATAATAGTCGGTTCTGTGCAATGCAAAACCCTCAAATTACTCATCAGTCACCTCTGTATCCATTAAAAGTGACAGTCTGGTGTGCAAATTTGGTCAGGAGGAATCATTGGACCTTACGTTCTTTGAAAAATGAAAACGGCGTAACGGTAACTGTGAATGGGCAGCGATATCGTGGATATGATGGAAAACTTTTTAAAACGCCACAACTGCATGCTTTGGGCTTCATTAACATGTGGTATCAACAAGACGATGGCACATTGCATACAGCCAGGATTACAATGGAATTACTGCGATAATCTCTTTCCACAACAAGTTATTTCAAGAAATGGTGATGTTGATTGGCCTGATTTGACTGCGCCCGACTTCTTTTTGTGGGGATATCTGAAAAGCAAGGTTTAAGCAAACAAACCAGAAACGCTCGAGCAACTGAAACAAAATATTCGTGATGAAATTTATGAAATACCGAGTGAAATGTGTGAGAATGTAATGAAATGGTGATAATGATTGGCCTCCACGGTCGCCTGATTTGACTGCTACGGACTTCTTTTGTGGGGATATCTGAAAAGCAAGGTTTATGCAAGCAAACCAGAAACGCTTGAGCTCAAAAGTGTTTGCATTTGTTGAGGCTAACAGAGCGGACATTTATCTGATATTGTATTCCATACATAATTGCCGACATTAAATAAAACATTTATCAATATAAGATCCATTCTCTTTCATTTAATCAAAAACTATAAACAAACAAAGTAGTATACCTTCCCGGCGGACACCCTGTATATGTTTGGGTGGAAATTTATGTTGTTTAAAGTATGTTTTCATGTCCCAAACAGAATTTCTAAAATTTTAAAATTGAAAATATATCTTTGGTTAGATTTGAAAGTTTAATCATTGTAAACATAACTATACCTGCCTGCAAACATATTCAAAAGTGTATCTTTTATGAGTGTGTATATTTAAGAGCTTCAATCCCTACCAGCGATTGCAGCTGCCGATTTTAGTGCATTTTGAGCAAAAAAAAAAAGTTTCGAATTTTTTTTTTCCAAATAGTGCTCCAAAGTTTCATATTTTTGTCATATTACTGGGAAGATATTTTTAAATTTTCTGTACACTAAGAGAATTATCCTTCATGATGTTAATGAAAGAATTTCATAAGATTTTTTTTGCGGATTTAATGAAAATTTTCATTATATCCAAAAAATCTTCTTAATATTTAGCATGAAAATGAAAATTATTCTAGTTCGTGGCCATTACTCTATATTTCTTTATTAGGATATTCTCTTAACATATACTACCCCCTTTACATCTTGTTTTTAAAACAAAACAAAACATGTGTGAAATAAAAAGGAGAATAAAAACAGAAAGCGTGTATTGTATATATACCAAAGGTAGAGCTTGCACGTAACGAACAAGTTTTCAATTTATTTTTGATCATTGGTGATTATCTTTAACTTCGAGCTCATATATTAGTTCTCAATTAGTGGGAAAACTAGATGCAAAACATCAATTAGATGCAAAACATCAAACTATGAATGTTTGATGTTTTGCATGGGATTGTCACTTCTTTCAAACATATTCTGATGATGGGAACCTAGAAATTCCCGAAGTAGATCTCTCAACACATTCCAGAAAGTGGTCAATAAATAAATTTGAAAACAAAAACCCTATAGAGTATTTGTTAGGAGAATATCCCAATAAAGAAATATAGAGTATGGCCTCGAACTTGGATAATTTTCATTTTCATAGCACAGTTAAAGGTCGGAAAAAAATAATTTTTATTTTAATAAAATTATATAAATTAATAGTGAATTTTATCGTTGATCTATAAATTTATGTGTGAGATTTTATTTGTTCGGTTTTAGATCATGACAAATTTTTCTCTAAATTAACAGAAAAATTATAATTTTTATATGATAATTTACTTTGACTATTAGAAAAAACAAACACAGAAAAAGTTATTAGACACTAGCATGAATGGAATGCATTTTCTGACCCACTACGGTCTTCCATCAACATTCTTCGTGCCATTTTAGTGTTAATCGTAAATATCATCTATTTAACTCACATGTTAAAGAATTGGGTAACTTTTACAATCCCACATTACTCTGTGTGTTGAGTTAGAATGAAATTTACCACGAACGATTTCTATTTATAGAGTTTGTTTTTTTCTCTAGTCATTATCATAGTTGCCAGTTTAAACTTTTAGTTAAAACTTTAAATGGCAGTTTTTTTCCCTAATGTCATCATATACTATCCTTTTACATTAGCAAAGCATATCAACAAACATTAAAGATTTTTTTTTTTTTATTAATACATATGACGAGCATATACATTAAATGATTTTTGCACTGTACTGGTGAGTGGTTTAATAGTGAATTTTATCGTTGATCTATAAATTTATGTGTGAGATTTTATTTGTTCGGTTTTAGATCATGACAA
>CM037855.1:186569665-186606944 GCA_021234595.1 Delia radicum | reverse complement strand
AAACACCGAGATCGAGAAAAACTTTACGAACTCCAATGATGTTCACCAAAAAAATTTTGACCAAGATCTCCAGAATTTCTAGAAAAACGCATGTACTTGCATTTACTTAAATTCAAATCCAATAAATTTAGATTGCACCAAACGAAGAAACTATTTAAATCACGTTGACGGTAAGCTTGATCACCAGAATCTTTATAGCTAAGGAAGATTTTACCGTCGTCAGCATACATAAGCACGTTAGAAAATTTAATTATAGATGGAACATCATTTATAAATAGAGAAAATAAAATTGGACCCGAATTTACAATTATTTTCTTAGATGAGGTATTATTAAACAAAACACATTGCTCTCTAGCAGTTAGATAAGATTGAACCATTAAACAGGTTTTTGTAAATCGCATCTAGTACAATTTTTTAAGTAATAGGCTTTAACTTTATCGAAAGCTTTGCTGAAATCGGTGAATATTACATCAGTATGTTTTCCTTTGATGAAACCACGGTTAATTAAAGTTGTAAGTTCTAATAGATTTGTCAATGTTGAGCATCCTTTACGAAAACCATGTTGAACCGATGATAATATGGAAGAGAGTTGATGGCATAAGGAATCAGTGATGCATTTTCAAACAGTTGTGTATTGCACTTAGTTTAGTTATACCTCTATAATTGGTAACATCAGATTACTACCAGATTTAAATGTAGGACTCTTTCCAAATTTTTGGGAAATAGCCATGTTTAATAGACAAATTAAAGATGATGGATAACGGAGTTGCTAAGGAATTAGCACAATTTTTTAGAATGCAGCTAGGAATAAATTTTTTAAAGCGCTAACAATAGAAGACGTGTCAACAAGAGGAAATTAAATTGACGGATGTTCAGGTATAGTAAAAGGATAATTATTATAACTATCATATTCAGCATCTGTGTATGTAGTAGCAAAAAGTCAGCAAATATGTTACTGATCATCAAATCATCTTACTGGAGGGTAGCCGTCAGATTTTCTTTTAGAATTTACAACTTATAAAAGGATTTAGGGTCACGTTTAAAGTTAAGTTTCATGTTATTAAGGTAATTTGTGTACAACTTTAGATTCAGCAAGTTGTATTCTGCGCGGGCTACAGAATATTTACCATACTCCATAAGTAAGCCAGATTTTTATACTTTTTAAACCGTTTATTTTTCAAAGTTTTTAGTTTAGATAAAGATTTTGAGTTCCATGGAGGACCGCATTTTTTTATTACAGTGTGCTTCGGAATACATTCATCAAAGTAACCAAAAATAATTTTATAGAAGGAAAATATCATTGTGTCTATAGCATGTGATGATCCATTAGAAAATGACAAAATTTGTAGCCAGTTTGTGTTACAAAATAAGGAATTCAAATCATTGTAGTTCGCCTTTTTAAAACAGTAATACTTAACATATTTAAATGTCTTTTTGACTCAGTAACGAATGGCAAGTTGCAAATTAATTCAATATCAATGATTTGTGTTCACAATCAAGTTTAATCATATTTTAGTAGATAATTTTATGGTCAACAATTTTTGTGTAACTTTTATTGTTTGATAAAACTTACCGTTTACGAGAAAAATCAAAAAAAAAAATTTTTTCCTTTCATTTCATATCTTCTCAGGCATGGGATTTATGGGGCTTTCTGGTATTTTATTTGTAATGGTGTACTCAAGGTCTGTATCAAAATTCAGCTTTGTCAGAAATTTTGTTATTTGAAATGTCTTATTTGAGCGGACTATGTGTTAAGGTTTTTGTAGCTAAAAAACACTTTTTTTTAGAACTTTTTATGATGCCCCTCTTGTGGTTTCTATCAAAATTATAATTGATTCTTTCAAAATTAAAAATATACTGTTTCCTTATTCAATCCAAACAAATTTAATAATATGTATTTATATAACTTTTCGTTACTTTATAAGATACACTTGAATTCGTCTCAATAATAATACGAATTGAAAATATTATCCAATTAAAAATTAAATTTGACTGCAGTAAACATCTGCATTATACAAATTTTGATTGTTAGCAAATTTAAAATTTGTTCCTAACTTTGTTCGATAGTGTAACAAACCAGTTATGATTTTACTTCCTATTACCATTATTGATAATTTGGTTGTTAAATTGATTTCAGTGAATTTGCTATTGGCGCCATCGCCATTGGCATTTGGTGAAACTTATGCTTATGAGGATGATGATTATGATACACTGAAGAAACTTTCAAATTAAACATTTCCTGCAACACAAAAAAAAAAAAAAAAAAAAATCCTAAGAAATGAATAAACGTATAGATGTTTTCAAGAGCACTAACCAGTCTAGCATTTATTAGATTTGGCTATAATAAATATGAACGGCAAAAAAAGAGCCGATAGCAATCTTATCCTCTTAAGAAAGTTGTGGTTGGGGTAGGGAAAATTTTTGGTGTTGGAAAAAAAAGTAGAAGATTTAAGTTTAATAGAAATACAATTTAATTTAAATTTATAAGTTTTATTAGGAGAATTTAAAACTTTTAAATTTAAAACTTTTTAGTTTGCCTATATTTTCTATTAATTTCCCACCATTTGCTGTTTTTTTTTGTGTGTGTGTGTTTTTAAAATTTATTATGATTTATTTTATTGACTGTCAACAAATTTTAAATTGATTTATTTGTTACCATCAACAATGCATTAAAATGTTGCCCATTCATTTTGCATCAAAGCGGAAATAAAAATGGCATGATTGCAAAATTTGTGCATCTGTACATCCGGTAGGAGTGAAATGTTTTGTACTTTTCAAAAATAAACAAACTGCTGTGCTTCTCACCAACCAAATAAACCAAATCGAACAGGCAAGGAAGAAGTGAAATAAACACAAAACAAACTAGAAACATGTTTGTAAATAAAATGTACAAAACACTCAATCTACAAAAATGACAAAAACTAAAGACCTGCATGAACAGAAGTGGTACAAAGTTGGTTTCCTAACGGACTTAAACCAAATAAGTAAACAGACTCGCGGAATAGATAAATTTAATATTTTTATTTTAGAAAAATGAAATGAAATAGGGACGCTTTTGCAGAAATTATGAAAAATTTATGAAATTATTTATCATGCAATGTAATATAATCTACTTCGATTGTATTGGTCGCTAAAATTCGGAAAACTAATTGGCAATAAAGAAGAAGATAATTTGTCAAGTAGCGATCGGAAAGATGATAGAGAAGACACGAAACAAGAGGACTAATGTTTTGTATAATCTAGTTTAAAAATTTTTAAAAGCTTTATGTGGCAAAACGTTTGACTATTTTTTTATTATGTATTTAGACCTTCTTAATCCGAAAATAGAATTAAAAAAGCTTTTATGGAGTAGTTTTTTTAATATATTTTATTTCTAAATTTTAATATTTTGGTAAATTGACTGTTTTACTATATCTCGATTAAGGATAAAGCTAATTTAGTCAGTCACATTGCACAACAAATATCATTTAATGCCCATAGAGTTATCTTTTGTATACTGTTTTTTATTCAGGTTTAGTAATTTCACTAAAAAGCCTCTTTTTCTCGACAAAAATTAAAATGAAAATTTTTGATAAATATAAGACATTTGTCTTGCAACTAAAAAACTAAAATATTTTTTTTAAACTTAGTACTTCGGCAGAGAATAAAAGTCATCCCGAAACAAATCTATGGATAAATACCAAAGCTATGACCATTTATGAAAAATATCCAAATTTTGAGTTTTTTCTCTATTTGTATACGTTGTATTTGGTATTCTGACGTCACATATTGACAAATATTAAATATGTTCATAAGTTTGATGCACTAACATATATATATTGCTAAAGGCCAAAATCTAAGCATTTTTAGTAAAGTCTGTACATGCTTAGACCTAGTGCCTATTTAACGGTCCTACAATCAACTACAACGGATGTGGTCTACTTGATAAGCAAGTATTACGAATAAAAACTCGGGCTCGCGGAATTAGTTTACTTATCACAGATAAGCACCTCCCATGGTAATATCGACAGAAAAGTGTCACACAACCCACATTCCGACGATGATCCACGAGAAAGAACAGAACCTTGCGGTACCCCTGAATTTAGCTGAAACTCGTTTGATGAGACTCCATCTAAAACAACACGTATAGTGCGGTCTCTGAGAAACTCGTTATAAATCAAGAGAAGACATTACCGACACCAAAAGCAACTAGCTTAGTCACGAGGCCCCGGTGCCATACACGATCGAACGCCTTGCAATATCTAGAGCAACACTTTACTCTCACCAAAGCGGTGGAGTGGCCGGCTCCAACGTTTAGATAGAAAGGCCAACAGGTCCTCCCGTAGATCGACCGCTACGGAAGCCATACTGTAGATCATTTAAAAGTGAATTGGTCTCTAATATTTCACAAGAAGGTAGTTAACCACGGTCTCCATCACTTTGCAGAGCGCGGAGCAAATTGCGTTTGGCCGGTAATTTTCAGGGTTGTTACCCTCACCCTTTTTAGGGTTGTTACCCGCATCCTTTTTAGGGACTGGCTGGACATTGGCCAATTGGATTTTTTTGCTTTTCTGCACGCTATAGTTCATAATTATTAAGATCTTTCCATAGAATTTAGCACACTGCCCTATATTAGCTCAGGGACAACTCATTCTAATTTTGGTTGGAATCGTTCATATTAACACATATTGCAAACAAAAAAAAAGACTTTGTGCTTGTCCCCACTATGCAGGTCACAATATTAATATATTTTAATATTATTTGGCGCACCGAACTATGTCGTCGCGTTTAGCATTGCCAGGAGGACTTGCTTTCACTTGATTTACAAGAATTTTTATGGCTCGTCAAGTATCAAGAAAAATATGAATTTTAAAGATTTTTTAAAGCATAAACAAAAAGAACATTAAAAAATTATTAAAAATTTAATATAAAAACTTTGTTTTTTCATACCAATAATAAGCAATTTTTTGTGAAAAGACTGGTATATAAAATAATTTGTATTCCAGCCAGGGTTACCATTTAGCACAATGTGTGCTAGCTCTAACACTTTTTTGTAATTTTGCACTCAAAATTTATAAAAAAAAGTGCTAGATGGTAGATAAAAAAGTGGTAGATGCTAGATAAATTATTAATAATACCAAAATCGTTCCACTCGTAAACAGGCAATTAAATTGTTAAATTGAAGTGAATTTCCAAAGTCGGTATCACAAACTCCAGAAAATTTTTTTTTTATTGAAAAAAATTTCAGTAACTAAAAATAAAAAGAAAACTCAAAAATATGCCTTTTGTTTCAAAAAGTTCTAAAAGAAAATAAGATTTTTTAACATAAACATGATCTTAAGAATTTTAAAAAATATGCTATTAAGAGTAAAATATTCAAAAACAATGCCGTACAGAATAAAATCTTATCTATTTTTAATACGACGCACAGGAAAAAATATGATACAGTATATTTCTGGTTGCCCCTGGTTACAGTCAATTATATTCCTTTTTAATATATAAATAATGTTTATATTAAAAAGGAATATTTTTATGATCCTTACAAGGTCATTACAATATATCCAAAATTGCTGAATTGAAATCAATAAAAAACAATAAATCGCCTATTTTAAATACACAATATGAACATCGCACGGGATCTTAAGAAGAATTCACAAATCGAAAGTATAAAGTGTTCTATAGAGATATATGCAAAAAAAAAAATCTGGAGCTTTTTCTAGCACTTTTTATTTTGCTCCATCAAGCACTTTCTAGCACTGTTTTTCCAACGGTCTAGCACTGTTTGACATTCAAATTATGGCAACATTGATTCCAACTATAGGAATAGAATATCATTCGATCTAATAAAACTCCTTTGGGTGATAAAAAAGTATCTGGTTATAGTAAATCTGTAGTTTTTTTCTCAACTTTTGGAGCAAAACAACAATAATCCGACTATGAATATTCTTACATGGATCCATAAAGTTTCAATGTATGTTTGAACATACTCATAAACATGCATGCATATTCATTCATAAATACATAAACTTCCACACATGCGGTAATATTTACAGGGCATACTTCATATAACTGATGTTGGGTTGATTTATTTTTAGAAAATTGTCTCAGGGTGACTTATTAATTTCTTTACCAATGTGTGATAATACCAGTGTTCGAATTTAAACACAATCAAACGTCTTTCTATCGTTCTGTTTTGCTTTTTGCTCAAACTCAACACAATCATTTTGTTGTGCACAGTAAACATAAACACAAAATTTCTTTATTTTCATTTTGATTTGTAAACAGAACACAAACACTTTCACAAACTAGTTTTCGATGAGCGACCGAACTAAACGATTTTGTTCTGTTTGCCCAATATTTCAAACAGTTTGATTTTGTTGTGTTTATGGAATGGAACAAAAACTATTTGTAAACCGTTTCTAGTATTTATGTCATATTACAAGTGAAAAAAAATTTTCATTGAATTTTATGAATATTTGCATTAGTTTCATAAAAAGTTTCAGCGGAGGAGTGGCAGTGAAATTTCATAAAACTAATGCAAAAAAAAATTGATGCTGAAAAATCATTTCTTTATTCTGCCAACCACAACGTAAAAAACGCGTTTTAAACGTTTAGGTTGAATGAACACTAAAAAAATAACCACTACGAAATAATAATGTTTGACGAAAGAAACATTTTCGTTTTGTTCCGTTTGTTATACTACAAACAACGATTTGAGCACTTGTGTTGTGTTTATAAATACGAACGAAACAATAGAGATCGTTGTATTGGTTTTTTGATAGCAACGTTATATTAGTGCTACATAAATTTTCGAACTCTGGATAATACATTAACACACGCCAATTTCAAATTTCCTTCTCCTTCTCCGTTCCATTCCATTTCGTTCTTTATGGTTAGCGTACTCGTTTCATTCCATTTCGTTATACTTTACTTGGTTACAAATCGGACTGAAAATTAATAAAGATATAATTTCTGAAATTTCGGGCTCATTAATTATTTAAAAAAAGCAAGAGTCTGAGCGAGGCTTTCAATGTCCTATTTCAGCGAATTTTAAAAGGTTGACATTTTTTGTAAATAGCTAAATGCTATTAAAAATTAAATTTTATTAAATTTTGGAAAAAAATACTGTTTTTCTTTATAGAAAAACTTTCTTTTTCCTAAAAAATATTATATTTATTTATTTATTTATTTATTTTTTTTTATCGATAGTTTTTAAAATTGTTTTCTTTCGTAATGAGTTTCAAACTACAACACAAAGAAAAAAGTTTTTCCTTAAGAGCAATTTAACAATATAAAAAACTTTGTTCAATTGACATATAAATTAACCACTGACGAGTTCTTGGAGGGCACGAAATTGCGGCAATCTGACATATCCATAAATTTATGAATAAAAATAATTTTTTTTTTTTTGAAAGAAAAATATTTTATAAATTACACAGGTCAACAGCAAAAAAGGCTTGACTAACCACTATATAGATTTGATGCATCATGGCTGCCTAAGTACAAAAATGGTAACATTTTTCAATTCTATGGATAATTTTTTTTTTTTAAATTTTTTAAGTAAAATTGACAATATTTTGAGACATTTCTCCACTTATGTTGTCATAACTCAAAACAACTAGTCCGATTTTGTCAAATTAAATTTACAAAAATTAAGGTTTACAATATCTTTAAATAACGTGTACAATGTACAATAATGCGATCAATAGTTTCAAAGTTATGAAACAAATTGTTAGCAAAAAAAAAAAAAAAAATGCTAAAAAAAAAAAAAAAAATTTGAGAAACAAAAATCTGGAAAAAATCGAAAACTGCAAAAAATATTACTTTTTATTTTTTTGTAGTAAAGCTACATATCATGCGAATTAAACTAGATATGGATCATAAAAATCGATGCATGCTTTACATTTTTATTTACAATTAATTGAAGGTATCGCATATTTACAAGCACTGTAGAAAATTGTACCTACTATATAATGAAAATGCAGAACATAAAAACTCAGGTGCATGACATTTTATGATTCTAATAATTAAAAAAAAATAAGTAATAAACAAAAGATTGTTTAATTTTTACGATTGCGGTAGGATAGTAATAAAACGCTCATAAATGTGCGTGTACGCTGAAGTGCTCTTATTTTCCGTTAGCTACCTGTAACGGATGATTTTTTTTTTTCATAAAAGTCCTTAATGTTTTTCAGAATTCTTGGGAATAATAAAAAATTTGCAGCACACACAAACTGTATCCACACAAAGGGTTATCCCAAATTATAGTATCAGTATTTATAAGATCTCCTTGACCCTTTTATTTCATTCAAGAAGTGTTTGCGATAACGCAAACATCATTTAATATCTACACAAAAATTAGAGTCATACAGCTTAGAAGTTAAAAACAATTTTCAAATATTAATAAAAATGAGCCAGAAAGCCAGAACATTTTTATGTAAAAACGATCCAGATTTATTTTGTTATGTGTGCGGGCCAATATATCACCGGAAAAAAACGGAAGTGCTTCTTAACTTCATTGCAAAAGTCATATCAAGATTGCTATAATATCTATCCGCACAATTTGAACCAGCATTGGACACCGAGTACTATATGCATTCCATGTCGATTGAATTTATCTATGAAGTCTTCTAACGTAAAGTAAGTATAAATTAATAGATTTGGAATATTTTATAATTACAATATTTCGTAATTAAAATTTGAATTCTTCATATTCCTGATTTCAATTTTTTTTTTTTCATTTTACAGACGACACTTGGAAATTTTGAAGCCTATGCTATGGAGAGAAACAGCGAACCACGCATCCGAGTGTTATTTTTGTTTAAGTACAAAAAGCGGTTTTGGAAAACATATGCGATGGTCTTACCCCACGAGGTCTGCTGATGGGTTTACACTTGCAGTTCTACATTCACAAGAAATAGAATATGCTCAAGATCGGGGTGCAAGCTGTAGTCATGTGCTTTCATCTTCACCAGGACACTCAACCTCAAGTATGTCTTACCAATCAGATATGTCAGATCCAGCACTACCATCTACAGCTGAAAATGACGAGTTCATCCCACACAAACATTTCTCGCCGAGACCATGGAATCAAGATCAGCTTAATGATGTAATTAGAGACCTTGGATTGTCGAAAAGATCTTCTGAATTACTTGCGTCCCGGATGAAAGAAACAGGTCTCATAACTAAAGAAACTAAAGTTTCGTATTACCGTACTGGAGAAAAAGACTTACTTCATTATTTTGCTGAAGAGGATGACTTTGTCTACTGCACAGATATTTCTGGTTTGATGACTGCCATGGGCTTACAGAGATATGATTCAAACGAATGGCGTTTATTTATCGACTCATCAAAACGCAGCTTGAAGTGTGTCCTTTTGCATAATGGAAATAAATTTCACTCCTTGCCGAACGCACATTCAACCAAAGTAAAAGAAGAATACTCAGTAATTGCATTGGTCATGAAGAAGATAAAGTATGATGAACATAAGTGGGTAATTTGTGTTGATCTTAAGATGGTAAATTTCCTCTTAGGCCAACAAAGCGGCTTTAAAAAATATCCTTGTTTTATATGTTTATGGACAGCAGAGCTAAAACAGAACATTGGAAGAGAAAACAATGGCCTTCTAGGGAAACACTAGTTCCAGGTACGCCAAATGTTATAAATGTGGCTCTAGTGCCCCGAGATCGCATCATATTACCCCCTCTTCACATTAAACTTGGTCTGATGAAACAATATGTTAAAGCACTTAACAAAGATAGTGAATGTTTCCAGTATATTCAAGGAAGTTTCCCAATCTAAGTATGGAAAAGCTGAAAGCAGGCATATTTGATGGCCCACAAATTCGCAAATTGGTGAACGATACTGAATTTGGCAGTTCAATCTCAGAAATTGAGAAGAATGCATGGGATTCGTTTGTATGGGTTATTCAAAATTTCTTAGGAAATAACAAGGGTGATGATTACGTTGCGCACGTTGAAGAGATGTTAACTCACTTCCAGAATCTTGGATGCAACATGAGCATCAAAGTACACTACCTGCACAGTCACTTAGATCGTTTTCCTGAAAATCTAGGAGACTTCAGTGAAGAACAGGGCGAACGATTCCACCAAGATATCCGGACAATGGAGGAACGATACCAGGGTCGCTGGGATGCACACATGATGGCTGATTTTTGCTGGAGTATTCAGAGTAACACTTCGTTATTCAACAATAGTAGAAAATCGACTAAAAGAAAATTTCAGAGTTTGTAGTTTATAATACATATTTATTTATTTATTTTCTTGTTTTATTTATTATAATAAATGTGAATAATAAAATATAAATTTTCTACTATTTAATTTATTTATTTATTTACATTTAAGCTCATCCAACACAAATGTCTTTCCGAAGAATAGAATCAGTATATTCTAGGTAGGGTTTTGCCAAAAAATACACGAATGTTACTATGTAATGCATTTTTGATGTGAAAATTTGTACATAGCATGGGGAAAATGTTTTCAAAATTCAATCAATCGAAAGAAGAACATTAACTACTCAATTTTATGTATATCAGACAAAAAACTAAAATTTGGTGAAAATGAGCGAATTCACTTAATTGTGAATAAATTCGAAAAAAATCAATCGATTTTTATGATCGATATCTCATTTTGTTTCTATTACATGTGGCTTTGCGATAAAGCAATAAATCTGAACGATTTTTTTGCCGTTTTCGATTTTTTATGATTTTTTTAAAACAAAAAAATTTGCTATTTTCACGTAAAAAAAATATTTTTTCCCTCAATTTTTTATTATAACTCCGAAACTACTGAGCCGATTGAAACGCAATATATTAACGGATTAAAGGCTATGTAAATTTCAGTTTTTCTAAATTTATTTGAATAATATCGGACTAATTTTTTTAGTTATCATTAATTATGTGGAGAAACGTCTAAAAAAATTTATAATTTTACTTAAAAATTTTTTAAAAAAAAACCTCTCCATAGAATTTCAAAATTGAACCATATTTGTACTACTGGGACCACAATACATCAAAATTGTATAGTGGTTTTCAAAGCCCCTAAAATTTTTTTCAAAATTGTTGCCTTGTGTTATCAATAAAAATAAAAAAGACAATAATTGAGAATTAACTTTATTTTAAAAACCGAAAACCTTTTTTCCTGACAAAAATTTAAAAATAAAATTTTTTTTTGTAAAATCCGGTCTATGGAAATATCTCAAAACCCTAATCTAATATATTTTTTTGTGAAATTTACTACTTTTAAGTTTTGTTGAAAAAACTGATTTTTTGTGTAATTTCTACTGATTTGACTAGTTTCTACTTTGATCCGATCAAAAAAAAATAAAAAAACAAGTTTGTTATAATTTTTATTAAAAGTAAAAATTATGTTTTTTTTCGACCTTTAATTGTGCAATGAAAATGAAAATTATTCAAGTTCGAGCCCATACTCTATATTTCTTCATTAGGATATTTTCCAAACAAATAATCTATAGAGTTTTTTTGTTTTCAAATTTATTATTGGACCCTTTCAGGAATGTGTTGATATATCTATTTCGGGAATTTCTAGGTTCCCATCATCAGAACACGTTTTGAAAGCGTTAACAATCCCATGCCAAACATCAAACATACATATGAACTAGTTTACTTACTACATGAGAACTTTATATATACATATGAGTTTGAAGTTAAAGATTATAACCATTGATCAAAAAATAAATTGAAAACTTGTTTGATGTGAAAGATCCACCTCTGGTGGATATTCAATACACGTTTTTTTGTTTCTCTCTCCTTTTTGTATTTTGTAAACATAACATACTTTTAAGTAAACTTGGCGGTACTCTGCCTTTTATACAAGTTTGTTATAATTTTTATTAATTTTTGTTATAATTTTTCAAAAGATACGAGGGCGGATCAATAAGTCTGTGACTTTTCGGACTTCCCTCGTAGTTATAGGAAATGCAGCACTGCTCCCATCAAGTACCACATATTAGTAGACTACTGTCAAATTTTGAGCAAGTTCCGTTATTTACTTTGCGTTTAACAGCTGTTCAAAACATACAACCTCTTGGATTTTTTTAAAAATGGAAAAAAGTGAATTTCGTTAAACATTATTTTTTGCAAAAAAAAAGCCGTCAATTAAACCGAGGAAAAGCTTGATAAATACTACGGGGACTATGCACCATCGATTTCAATGGTAAAAAAGCTGTTTACTGACTTTCGTTGTGATCGCACAAGTACAAATGACGCTGAAAGGTCTGGACGGCCAATTAAGGTCAATACATCCGAAAATGTCGAAAAAATCCACGATACGGTATTGGCCGATCGAAGAGTAAAAGTGCGTGAGATTGTTAATGCAGTAGGCATTTTTATGGTAGTGTGGTTTCGATTTTTTTTCAATTCACCATAACCTTAATCGTGTGAATACTTCAAAGGATTGTTTAGCGTTGTTTAACCGCAATTCGAATGAGTTTTCGCGGCGTTTTGTAACTGTGGATGAAACATGGATCCATACCAATACTCCGGAGACCAAGCAGCAGTCTAAACAATGGGTTTCTTCGGGTGAACCGGCTCCAAAGAAGGCCAAGGTAAGTTGGTTGGCCAATAAGCTGATGGCAATAGTTTTTTGGGATGCACGCGGGATAATCCACATCGATTAAATTCAAAAGGGAAAAACAATAAACGGCAAATATTATGCCACCTTATTGGACCGATTTAACGAGGATTTAAAAAAAAAAACCACCACATATAGCCAAGAAAAAAGTTTTTTTCATCAAGATAATGCACGGGGTGCACACGTATGCAGTCTCAATGGGAAAATTCCATGAATTAGGCTACGAATTGCTTCCTCATCCGCCATATTCTCCGTTTGTGGGCATTGTGGTGGAATACTTATCGCGTTGGAGTGTTGCACAGATGGTCTCGGGTTCGATTCTATCACTTATATGTATTGCTGCGCCCACCTTCGGTGTTCCCATAGCACTTAACCCCACCAAAGTGAAATAATGAATCAGCGCTATGAAACAAAAAGCTTCAATAAAATTCGGCAACTTTACATCAGATGGTGAGCAACAACTGTTCTAAGACTTATCATCTCGCGCAATTGCAGTGTTGCTATGCTTGAAGCCCTTCATCTTTCACCACCTTTCATCTCTCCACTATCCCCTTTCCAAAGAAAACAACACATTAACTAATAGGAAGAATTTCCTAAGCGTTGCTTCTCTTTAAAAAAAAAAAAAAAAAAAAAAAATGGCTTGGTGGAAAGAGATTTTGCTCCAACGATGAAATTATTGATCAAACAAATGCCTATTTTGTTGACCTCGAAAAATCCTATTTTTTGGAAGGGATACAAAAATTGGAGAAACGTTGGACTAAGTGTTTTGAGCTAAAAGGAGATTATGTTGAAAAATAATTTTTTTTTTTTGCAAAAAGAACTTCATTTAAAAAGTCACGGACTTATTGCGCCGCCCTCGTATATCACGCACTAAATGATATGTATTTTGCAATTTGTATGACCAAAGTAACTTGATCGTAATTCAAGATATAGCGAAATTGGCCGAATAACTCAAAAATAACAAATATCTCAACAACGTTTGAACTTTTATGTTAAAAATTTAAAACTTCTTTTTCTGACTTTCTATATTTTCATATATTTAGTTAGAATATTGTTCTACCACTAGTACAAAAACTGGATATGTTATTATCAGCAACTACCCCATAAAAACAAATTTTTACTGCGAGTTTATGAGGCCCAAATACATTGTACAAAAATAGTCGCATGTTTGTCGCATTTTTGCAGTAAACTAGTGTAATTGGTTCGATCTAATGTTACAAAACGTTTAAATAAATTCTGAATTTTTAAAATATATTTTTCTACTTCCTGAACTATTGCTTTTTTTCATCCCCCTGTTAACTGTCTATAGTTTGCTTGCAACTGTTTATTTATTTTCAATCTTTATCAATGATGTTGATGATGATTTCTTTTCGTTTGGTTAGCGAAATACCCATGACTGGTTTCCATTTAATACATGTTTTGTGTAACGTTTTTGTTATTTTTAGAGTTTGTTGTTGGCAAATTATTTACTCAAACAATTGTTGTCTGCTACAATGTTTTTTTTTTTTTTCTGTTTTGTTGTAGCAATGCACTACAGTTGGTTTCGTTTCAAATGTTTTGTTATTTAGCAAATTTGTTATACAATCTTGATTACTTATTGCCAGCCAACAAGCAACAACGCCAACAAATAATAATAGTAACAACAGCTTCGATGTCATCATCTATACAACAAATAATGTGATGTTGTTGTTGCAGTTGTTTCTATAGACATTTATATTATTATCATTATAGTCATCATCAAGAAACCACTAGCAATTTTACCTCTTATACTATAAACGCATCACAGGGCCTAGACTATGATTTTATATTATTTTGGTTTGTTTTATACCCTACACTGGGAATGGAAATTATGGTTTTTAAAATTGTCAGTTAATTTTGCTCAGATCGTAAACAGTTTAATTATGGCATCCGAATTTCTTGCCAAGCACTACAAAATGTTTGTAGTCACGACCTGTAAAGTTTTTGCTAATAAGCGTATGAGTGATATTAATTGACATGTATGAATTAAAGCACTCATACGCCACATAATCTCTTTTAAATAAAAATTGTTAATAACAACATTTAGGACGAGTTTTTGGCATGTAGATTATTTTTAAACTTAGATTAACGAAGTTTTTTAAATGGAATATTGCTACTGAAATGTGGTTTATTTTGTTTTATTGTAATGAAGACCGAAATTCTAAAGAAGTTAAAGTGATTATGAAAAATGTTTGTTAATAAACTTGGAAATGGCAGACGAAATTTGTTACCGGTTTAACTAAATGAAGCTTAACTGATATCCCAAAAGCTAGGCCTTAAATAAATAAGTAGTGTCCGACCGAACAGTTCGGCCAGAAAATGCATTTGGTCTGTATTCGGTATTTTAAGGCATTATGGACAAATTTGGCGTATGGAAAAATGTTTATTGTGATGATTAGATGCTATTTTGAGTGTCAAATTTGAAGAAAAGTCTGTAGTTAAGCAATGAATTCACTGTTCGGCCTCAGAAAGTTCGGCCAAATTGAAAATAGTTCGGCCGCCGGACTTTTAACTTTATAGCTAAACTTCGGCTTTTCTCTAAAATTTTATACACAAAATCGAATTAAATCGGCTCAACAAACATGTTTCCAATACCAAAATTTATCATCATTGCCTCTAGTTATCAAAAACCGACAAAATATAGGTTTTTGGCCGAACTGTTCGGTCGGACACTATAAATAAGTCTGTAAAAGTTTTAGAAAAATCTGTAATTTTACAGAAAAAATAACAATGTTTAGGCCAGCACTGTTTATCTAACATTAGTAAGTTAATCACATATCAGCGATTCCACCGAAGAGCGGCCAAAAAAGTATATATATATTCAAAACCCTCTATCTTAAGAAACACAACTTTTCAGGAGAGACAAAAAACTGTTTTTTTTCGCGTATTACTTGAGTTAAAATTCGGTATTCTACAATATTTTTTAAAGCAACTACTGAGTCTCAATATATAATTGGTTTTTAAAATGTTGCATTATTGGGGGCTTTATGATAGATAGAGGGTTTTGCTTCTCAAAAATATTCAATGTTTATGTATAAAAATGATTAGATAGAGGGTTTTGCATTTTAATATAAATAAATTATTTTGATTTCATTTATGCCATTTGTCAGTTTTTAAGGTGATTTATTTAAGATATCGGCTAGTAATACAACATAAGATAAAATAATCAATAATAAACAATATGAAACAAAAAGTTATGTGTTTTTTGTTTTTTTTCTTGCTTTTTTTAAGTTTTTTTGGAGTTTGATTGGAGTAAATTATCGTAAAAATAATGGTATTCCGGTAGTATTACGCTCATCAAATCTTGCAAATTCTTCCACTTATTTGGCTGAATTGATAATGGATCAGAATATAGAGGTTTGGTTCAATATGTCCGGTGTAAGGTTGAATACGAACAAGTAGATCCATGTAATCTGTATGAAAATCTAATTTATATGTTATGTTACCATCTGGAAGATATAAAAGAGATCATAAATTAGACACAGGAAGATTGTTCTTTACTCGTCCTGGTCTACTGGGAGAAAAACGCATACGTTTGCCATCGTTGTAATTATTAAAGAAATCATAATTTAAATATTCTGCATCAAAACGGCTTTTTTTACGATCTCATTGTTAGTTTTAGCAGTCTTTATGATTTCTTTAGTCATTCTAACGTAATCGATTGCAAGTGTATAGATTGATTTTTCATTTAATCTCCATCTTAGCATGGGCACTATCGCACTCCATTTATTTTTGACCTTGGGTCTTCCGATTTCAACAATGTTTTTGCAATCAGAAACCTTATGGAGATACTTAAAGATTGTCGTTTTTAGTTTTTTCAAATTTCGAAGTGTCTACGATTTTATACACGATTTAGTTTTTTAGAAAAATGAGAAATATGCAAAAACTGAGTTAGTTTGAACGTTCGTATTTTATTTAATATGCATCGCATCATTACCATTTTAATTACGTTGGAATTGAACACTCGACTACTCTCAACTTAGCGTGAAAATAAATACATGTATTTTACAATTTCCATTTTTCACAAATTTATCCACACTCGATTTGAAAAAACGATACATATTGCAAATATGGGACTTTTACTAAAAACGTCACTTTTGTTGTTTTTTTTTGGTCCCGGAGCTTATATGTCAGACATGGGTAAATACGGTCCCAATGGGCGCATGACAACCCAGCACAAATTTCATGCGGCCTCAAACACAAAGCCAACAAATCTAACAATAGAAAAATAAAACAAAAAAGCTGTTTAGTAAAAATAATCAAATAAATTTGTAAGTAAAAGAATATTATATAAATAAAAATAATTAATCCTATCAGAATTTTAAAATATACACTAAAAAAAAAAAATAATGAACTAAAATTAAGATTACACCATACTAAAATTTAGTTTATGAAATTTTCCCAAAAATAAATACAATTGCTTACCAATAAAACAAATTTATTAAATTTTAGTTCATATTAATTTTTCATGAAGTCAAAATAACCCAAAAGCCAAAAATTTTCTTTAACCCAAAAGACAAAACATCTAACAAAAAATGAAACAAACAAGATGTTTAGTAAAATAAAAAACCATCAAATAAAAGCATATTAAATAAAAAAATAATTAAGGAGTAAAAAAATAAACGGTACTAAATATCAGGATTTGAAAATATACACTCAAAAAATGTATGAACTAAAATTAAGTTTACAGCATACTAAAATTTAGTTTAAAAGATTTTACCAAAAATAAATAAAATTGCTTACCAATAAAGCAAATTTATTAAATTTTAGTTCATATTAATTTTATGAACTGAAAAATAATAAGGCATTTTCTTTAATTTTGCTTTCTGCGATTAGGTTAATGTTCTTAAAAAATTTTATAAAATGTGTTTATTTTTGTTTGTAAAAAATCTTAAATCTTAATAATTTATTAAACTAAAAGTTAAGAAATTTAAAATTGTATGAAAAACGCAACTTACTTAAGTTTAGTTCAAAAATTTTAACTTCCTAAAAATTAAGTTTATGACTTCTTATTTATTTTCTTTAAAAATATTAAAATATTTAAAACTTTGAAATTCTAATTTGGTTTACATAAATGTTTTAGTTTTGTCAAGTAAAACTTAAGTAATACATTCAAAACATTCAAAACATTTGTATTGACGAAAATAATCTTAAAATTATTTTCGTTAATATTAATATAATAATATAGAGATAAATAAAGTTGATTACTTAACTAATAGCTGGCAAACCTAAACACTTATATGTTTGAATGTATACACCTATTGAGAATTATCAATTAATAAATACTCTTATAAAAAAAATTAAGCAGACAAGCCACATTTTTTTTTGTTTATTTTTAATATAACTACTTAATATGAGTATTACTTATGACCTAAAAATAAGTTAATTTTGCATCAGCACTAGTTCAAAAATTAAATTGATTTTTAGATATTTTTTCTATTTGATTTATTTTTATATTTAATTTAAGTAAAAAATATACGAAATTTTGGTAAAGTTCATAAAATTCAAGACAAGATTTACTTAATTTCAATACAAATTTACTTAATTGAAGTAAATGATTTTTATTTGTTTTTAAGAAAACTGTATACTGGATTTGAGTTAAAATTTTTTTTTGGAGCCAAATCATTCCCTAAATGCTTCAAATATAGTTCAAAATACTTAATATTAGGAAAACTTTTTTTGAGTGTATTTAAAAATAAAGACTGAACAGAAAATTAGACTGTTCTACAAAAAACTATTATGAATCTAAGGTAAAAAGAAATTATTTTCATTTAAAGCCTGGGGAAACTCATTTATTTCTTAATAATACTTAAATTAGCTTAAACATTTGAACGCACTTTAGTCCAGTCAAATAAGGCAAAAATAGTGGTCAACCTCCGAATTCCAGGTAATAGGCTGCACTCATAATAATCCATGCCTAAAAATACAAATATATTTTTCGTAAATTTTTTTTCGTAGAATGTACAAACATTTTGTTTATATTACAAAACTTTTGTATAAAACAAATTATATAAATTTACAAATTTCGTAAAAATACAAACATGATTTCGTAATATTTTTTTAGTACATTGTACAACAATTTGTAATGTTACAAATATTACATATGGATGTTGATGTGGTTAGAGGTCGGATTTGCAATCAGAAGGTTGCGAGTTCAACTCCTGGCCAGGACAAATTTTTAGTTTTTATATTTTTTTTTTGTTTATTAATGTTTTTTAAATTTCTATGTTTTATTTTTTTATTTCATTATTACTATTTTTGCGTTTTGATATAAATGGATATTTTGTATTTTGTTTAATAAAGAGGATCCTAAAACAAGTTAAAGAGGACCCGAAAACACTACTTCCACTTTATTTGCCGGGTTTAGTATGAAATTCAAAAAAAACAAATACTTAAAAAGATAAAATATTTAATAATAAAATGCAATTAGTTTGAAATTGTTATTTAAGTTTTTTTTTTATTATTGTTTTATTATTTTTTTATTTTGTTTTTAATATAGAGTCATTCTCTATGAAAACACCGAAAAAAATGAAAAATTGTTGCTGGACCATTTTGGATTTTGTTAAAATTTTGTGGAAATGTTCCTAAGGGTTCCAAGAACCAAAATCCAAGAGGATTTAATTTTTGCACACGGCACTACCGGTTCACGCAAAATAAAAAAACTAAAAAGTCTTGTTTTTGTGCGTAGTGGTTTGAGCTGTTAAAATTTTTCTGCTAGAGATATCTACATGATGAATACATTGTTTTAAAACTGAAGGATTATAGTTTCTATCAAAAATATAAAATTTGTCTTAATTCATACACCCGAAAATAACGTGGTATTGAAAATAAGCATATTTCATTGGTTTTCTGTGTTTTTCAATGAACTCCAGTGTCGGCGCTAATGAATATAAAAGCATAATAATTCCCAGATACAAATTAGACATGTCGGAGAAAAATACAAAATTAAAATTGGCTCAATCTGGCAACTCGTTATGAAAAAATCGTTACTTGAAATTTGGAAATTTTGAAAATTTGCATATTTCAGGCTACAATTTGGTCATGTTTGTTAGCAGATACAAACTTGAAAATTACAGAGTATTTACTCCCTACTTCTAACTTTATAACACTTCAAGACCCGTTTAGTTATTTTCACTCCTCTCGGATTTACAGGTTTTAAAGAAAAGCCTTTTTGATTTTTTGTATGTATTTTTATACTTCCCTCAATTGTTATATACAGAGAAATTAAAATAAAAACAAGTAGTATTATGAAGAAACAAAGAATAATTATGGACTAAAAAATATATTTAATAAATTCAGTAGATTTTTGATGTCAAAAAATTTTACAGTGGTGGGAAAAAATAGGCAAATGGTATATTTTTATCATTTAAAGTAGAAAAGTTATAGTTTAAATGTGGGTAATTAAGAATCGTGGAATAAGTTTTATATTATTTTCATAAAGTATTTGTTCTTATAATATTCGGAGTTTCAAAGTTATCAGAAGCTGAAAACTTTCGTACGTTAACTGACTGTGAGAAATCGGAGAGAAAACTGTGGTAGTTTCTTGTATTTTTAATTGTGCAAACATCAATAAATCTTTTTGACAAAAAGTTTTCGATAGCATCAACATCAGGAATGGATCCAAAAAAAAATTTATACCAGGAATTTGGGTGGGAACAAAAATCAAACATTGCTGTAGGTGTTAGGATATGATGATCCGCAGTTCGCTGTAGACTTGCTTTCCTTACAGTCTGCTTAATTGTACCTCCTACTCCGTCACAAGGACTTTTGCCATGAGAAGTGGCAAAAAAGTGCCAATCAGCTTCTAAGCCGAAATCGTCTTTGTGATGACAAATGTTGATAAAAATTTTTTTATTTTTGTAAAATTTTTGTAAACATAAAAAATCTACTGAATTTATTAAATAAATTTTTTAGTCCATAATTATTCTTTGTTCTTCATAATACTACTTGTTTTTATTTTAATTTCTCTGTATATAACAATTGAGGGAAGTATAAAAATACATACAAAAAATCAAAAAGGCTTTTCTTTAAAACCCTGTAAATCCGAGAATAGTGAAAATAACTAAACGGGTCTTGAAGTGTTATAAAGATAAAAGTAGGGAGTAAATACTCTGTAATTTTCAAGTTTGTATCTGCTAACAAACATGACCAAATTGTAGCCTGAAATATGCAAATTTTCAAAATTTCCAAATTTCAAGTAACGATTTTTTCATAACGAGTTGCCAGATTGAGCCAATTTTAATTTTGTATTTTTCTCCGACATGTCTAATTTGTATCTGAAAATTATTATACTTTTATATTCATTTGCGCCGACACTGGCGTTCATTGAAAAACACAAAAAAACCAATGAAATATGCTTATTTTCAATACCACGTTATTTTTCGGGTGTATGAATTAAGACAAATTTTATATTTTTGATAGAAACTATAATCCTTCAGCTTTAAAACAGTGTGTTCATCATGTAGATATCTCTAGCAGAAAAATTTTAACAGCTAAAACCACTACGCACAAAAACAAGACTTTTTAGTTTTTTTATTTTGCGTAAACCGGTAGTGCCGTGTGCAAAAATTAAATCCTCTTAGATTTTGAGTTTTCAGACCCTAAATATCATTTCCAGTTAGTTTGAGTAAAATCTAAGATATGTCAGCTTTGCCGATTTGGTGATTTCATACAGAATAACTCTATATTATTTGATATATTTATAAAAAAATGATATTATTTTATTTAGTTCAATAAACATAATAAAAATATTAAATGGCCATTTTACCTTTTTTATTAAATATTTGTAGCATATTTTTCCAGTTTTCATAAAAATTTCATAATATTTTCGACTTAAGTTTCTTTTTAGTTTGTTGTATTGCATCAGCTACTTTGGTGCAAATGGTAGAGGGGTCTACTTCAACACAGCAGGACGTCACTGAAATCGTGAGTTCTGAAATCGTGAGTTCGATTCTTTAATTTTAAAATAAACCCGTAAGGTATGCACCACATTTTTATTTAAAAAAAGTTTTTACAAAACTTTACGAAATGTGATTTGTATATTCTACAAATTTTTTCGTAATGTCAAAATAACCAAAACTTTCGTAAAATGAACAACGGTTTTCGTGTATTTTACCTATAGATTATTATGAGTGTGGTTATTACATTAATTTATTTAATTTTTTTATTTAAAACTTTTCATAACTAACATTTTAAAATTATATTTTTTTACATATTTTTATAATTTCTTTTTCAATGTTACTTCAAAACCAACACTGAACAAAATTGAGAAGTAAATTAATATTAAGCTGGAAAACGCAAGTTTTGTATTATGATTGTTTTCTTTTCAAATGGAATTTATTGAAGAAACTGAGAAGCATATTATAGATCAAACAGAAAGGAAAAAAGTTTTGTGGAAAATATTTTCAAAAAGCATGAAAAAAAATTTTTTTCCAACATTTTGCTTCATAAGCACCACAAAAATTTTCTAAATCAATTTTTTAAAATATTTTAATTGTTGGACAGATCTCTAGCAATAATTTGGCTTTTACAGATTGAAAAAATATCAATTAGTCGACGAGTTATAGCCAAAAAAACATATAAACAATATGCTGAAAATCGGCATTTTACTGCAAAGTTCGAAGGTCGATTAAAAAACAATTCGAAATAACATAAACAAACGCCGCGATACGGGTCTTCTAATTTAGCCTCTATTTTCACCCCTGACTCTCAGAATCGACCTAACTTTTGCTAACCTGAATTTGTTCCACAGTGTAATGCAGGTAGGGGTGAACGCTCCGGAGTCTCTGCCCTCTATCTCCAAAACGGTTGACCGCATGAAAAAATGTTTGTAACAAAATTTGTTACAAATTGCATGAACCACCGTCTTCTAAAATTAAAAGTCAATATATAGTTATTTAAATAAGTTAAACATTTTACGTTAGAAAATGATTTTAAAAATTTAAGAAGTTTTTTTTTATATTCCGAATTCAATTTTTGAATTTTAGAATATATTTTTGATATAAAATTAAATTATGATGTGAGCAAGATTCATCATGCTTAAGATCATTTGCTCTGTTTATGTGCTCTGTTTATGTATTAATTAAAAAAGTTCTTCATCCGCTAATTTAATGCAGACTTTATCTACTGACAATATCCAGTTAATATGTTTGATTTGCTTTATTTTTGTAAATATACGGAGGTTGGAAGCTCGTTATAAATTAAAAATAAAAAATTTTTGATACAGTTTAACAAGATAAATGCATAAGCGCCCGAACGCTTGTAATTAGTGTCCGACCGAACAGTTCGGCCAAAAAACTATATTTTGTCGGTTTTCTGATATCTAGAGGCAATTATGATAAATTTTGGTATTGAAAACATGTTTGTTGAGCCGATTTAATTCGATTTTGTGTATAAAGTTTAAGAGAAAAGCCGAAGTTTAGCTATAAAGTTAAAAGTTCGGCCGCCAAACTATTTTCAATTTGGCCGAACTTTCTGAGGCCGAACATTGAATTCATTGCTTAACTACAGACTTTTCTTCAAATTTGACACTTAAAATAGCATCTAATCAGTCCAATAAACATTTTTCCATCCGCCAAATTTGTCCATAATGCTTTAAAATACCGAATACAGACCAAATGCATTTTCTGGCCGAACTGTTCGGTCGGACACTACCTGTAATATATACTTTATCGTGATACAAACATATATTACTTTACATGTGTGTCCTAGTTCTGGCCTATTTTCACCAGACAGAGTGAGACAGAGTGCTGTCTGTACCAGTCTCGGGTAGGTTCTAACAGACTTATCCTATTTTGACAAATCATGGGATATCTTCTTTCACAACGCTCCTCTGTTTTACCTGTAGCAGAATAGGTTCTCGTATATCAACTGGCCTCTTCTTTTCCCAAAAGTTAGATTTTATTTAAATTAGTTTTCCAACATAAATATCAATTCTATATTTTTGCTCATTTCCTATGACGTATGAGTGTTTTATTTGTATGTATGAATTAATAACACTCATACGCTCAGTAGTAACAACAAATTAGTGTAGAGTACAGACAATTCGTTTTCTTTTCGTTTATCTGATTGTGTTTTTTTTTTTTTTTACTTCTATTATTATTGTTGCTACCATTGTTGTTGTTGTCAGTTTCATATTAAATGATCTTTTGCCCTGTAGACAAGTACTAGGCTGAGTTAACGTTCAAGCTTGACTACGTCCCTTGTTTTTGGTGTTTACGTATTTTTTTGTGTTGGACTTCTATAGTTATTTTTCAATTTCATTTTTTTATTATACTCTTCTCACCAAAACCAATGCAACCAACAAAATCTAATGGCAAATCTAGTGGTGTGTTTTTTTACGTTGGTTCATATATTTCGTTTCTTATTTCGTTGATTCCTCTCCCTTGTGTTTTGTGCAACATTTGTTCATTTGTCCAGCAATAATTTAATGTTTATATGAAAATTGTTTTGTTATTATTGTTGTAGTAGTTGTTGTCTTCAATATTGTCGTAGACATCGCTGTCGTATCAGTCATTATATTGGCCGGTTGGTATTATTGTTGCTGGCAGTGAAATTTTGTCATTATTGTTGCTGATAGCAAATGTTAGTAAGAAATTTATATTATTTGTCTATAATTTTATGTTCTATAATTTTATTTGTTTTTTATTATGCTTGTGTTTAAAAAAATTGAACTACTGAACAATTGCAACTTTCTGCAGAGCCTGCCTTTGAAATATATAATTTGTAATAGAGTTAGGTACGATGAATCCAAATATGTGGTTTTTTGTATTTACAATCATTTTTTCTTATATTTTGCTTACTTTTTCGAAATTTAACCGCAAAATCATGACATTTTTTGAAAAAATAAGTCTACATAAAATTATCTTTAATTTGAGTGTTTGTTTCAGAATATCTTACCGGTGTTGCAACACTGATAGAAAAAAACTACTAAAAATATGTTAATAATTACGTAACAGAAAAAACGGTTAAAATAAGCAGATTTTTTTTGCTAAATATTAGTAAAATAGCAAAAATATATCTGTTGAATCAAAAATTTTATAGTTTATTTGAGCTAAATTAAGTTAATTGAAAGTAGTAAATTAATCGGCACAAAAATCAGCAATAAATCTGCTAAACATTAGTAGACAAAAAAATCATACAAAAAATGTGAAATTTTTAAAGTCTTCGAATAAAAATTTGATTCCGAAATCAGCAATCTACAATTTTTAAGCGCAAGTTTCTATTAAAATTATATTAATACCTACGCTCTACTAAATTATATAAGAAATATATAAAAAAACATCAAATTGGGTAATTTTTGACACCATTTTCTTACCCCTAAACTTGAGACTGATCATCTAAAAATAATTCTTGTGTGATATATTTTTGCCTTCTACAACATATCGAAGTTTCATTCAAATCTGCGCATTCACGACTGTGTAGTAAGTATACTTGAAAGTGGAATATTCCAAATATTACTGCACGCAGAGAAAAATTTTGCTATGTGCCAACTGAAACTCGATAACTACGACCCAAATTCGGTTATTATGAATTTGAATCGGTTTGTACAACTGAACATTAGTTTTCACAACAAAGTTCGGTTAATTCAATTGAATTTTAGTTGCTTCAACCAAAAATTTTCAGAAATCGAATGGTAATATCGTTGTACTGACTGAAATTGTAAGTTCTTACCATTAAAATACAGTTTTCAATTCGGTTGGCACTTTATTTATCTGTGTGTGGGACATTCGGCTATACATAATTTTCTTGTGACAACTACACTCTGTTGTGTGGATTGGTATACATAAAATGTGTACAAAAATGTATATCAACATGTTTCATTACACATAATATGTGTAAATTTACTCATTATCCGCGTAATACATTTTTTTAGCATTTACATATTTTATTAATATAACAATTGTATGCCTCGAACTGAGCTCGAACCGGTGATCTTCCGTTTGTCAGACAAGAACTTTACCTCTAGCCTAAACCTAATTTAAATATGTTTTTGAAAGCTTCAACCTTGAATATTTACTAGTTTCAAATTTAAATATTTGTTTGTATGTACTACAGAAATTCGGTTGTTAATCTCAATATTTTATTAGAGTTACCAAAACTATAACAACAATTAATATTATTTTAAAACTATTTTATTAATATAAAAATCTTATGCTCGAACTGGCGACTTCCTACATGTCCGGCAATTACTTTACCTCTAGCCTAAAACTCGATTTGAATTTGTATTTTCCAATTTCAACGTTGAATGATTTTTGTTTCACATTTAAATATGTATGTCTAAAAATAGATTTGTATGTACAACAGAAATTAGATTGCTGATCTCACTAAAACTTACCAAAACTATAAAAAAGTCAATACATTATTTTAAAATTATTTTATTAAGCAAAATTCTTATACCTCGAACTGGACTCGAACCCAAACCCAATTTGAATTTGTATTTTCAAATTTCTACCTTGAATATTTTTTTCTCTCTCAAGTTTAAATACGAATGTCTAAAAATAGATTTGTATGTACAGCAGAAATTTGGTTGCTAATCTTAATATTTTATTAGAGTCACCAAAACTATTAAAAAACTTTTTTATTATTTCAAAATTGGTAACGAAAACTAATGTTTTAGATAGAGTGATTATTTTTTTTGCAGGCGAAACTAACAACGGATTTTAACTGCAAATATTTGATTCAAGGGATAAAATCTTCGAAAAGTATTGATTGATTGTTGCTATTAAAGGTAGTTTAAAAGCTAAAAATATTTCAATATTGATTAGGAAAACCAATAATTTGAATGATGTGACTGTGTTTTGGTTAATTTTATATATTTTTTATTTACAATATAGTTTAATTATTCTAATGATGAATTTTAAGTACTTACAATTAAAATTATGGAATAATGATTAAATGCTGTTGGTTGCAATGGAATTCAAACCAATTTATTCTCTGTGTGTACTTTTCGAGCTAGAGGAGAATATATAGCATTGTTTCTGGAATGTGGGAGGAAAGAGTATATGCATTATATAGAAACTATGCTACTTACGTTTTTCTGGATTATTAGCGAATTCGCACACAACTCTCACTAAGAGAAAAATGCAGTAAAAACCCTATTTATAAAATAGGGTGACCAAATAAATAGAGAAAGGGTCGAGCGAGTCAGATATTGATTGAAAACTTTAAACGCGTTTTCTGCAAAATCATGTTTTAATATCAATCTTTTAATAAATGAGGGATATGTAACGAATTAAAAATTGTTTTAAAATGAAAACATATGAAAACGCTTAAAAAGATATTTTTTTTTTGCATTTTCTACCCAAATACATAAATTTTTTTTAAATCTCGAGTTTCATGCAGTAAAGGGATACGTTTCAAACAGTTTTTTTTTTGTACCTGGAATGGTCCTTTTTTATTAACAGAATTTTCTCCCATAAACAACAATCTTTTGCTTTTAAAATTACCTTTTAGTTTTTATAATTTTAAAATCTCAACAAAAAAAAAAAATGTTGCAGTAGTAAAAGATGCACATAAGTATTTAAGAAGTACGATAAGGATACATAGTAAATGAGTTGAGCAAAAAAAAAATTAAAAACAAAGTTTCTTGTTTAGTGCCATGCATGTCTGTACCTGCAAGCAAGTATATATTAAAGTGTTGTATTACCTTTTTTGCAACTTGTCACTAGTGTGATCTGCATCAGCTTAAATTTCATCAGGTAACTAGTAGTCAAACTTCGGCAAAAAAAAAAGAAAAACAAAATTAACTAAAGCATACGTGCATGTTCAAAGGTATAACTAAATGAAGTTAAAGAGAGTCTTTTTGTGAAGGTGTTGTAACTGAATATGTAACTTTTGTTCATCTTCCTAAATCTGTTTTTTTTTTACACAAAACTTCAAAAAAAAAATTTATAATTTTTAACAAAAAACACATCAAATTAAAATATAAAATCCTTTTGTCAAGTTTGTTTTGAAATAAACAGAAAAAAAACTTTAAATTTAAAGTTATGCTTTTTATCAAAGCACACCATAGATTACATAGATCTACAACTCTTTGACATTAGCTGTCTGTGCACGTAACTCATGAGAAGGTGTTGGACATACGTGTCATAACTATACAAAAAATATTTGAATGGGTATGAAAAATTTTGTTTGTTGATATAAGAAAAAGACGAGTTTGAGTTCTATGTAATCTATGAAGCATACCGTTGGCTTAACTTTAAACAGACTTATCTTCATTTTTTAGATGTTTTGATGGCAAAACATTCAGTGGCGTAGCTGTCATATATGGTATTAATTTCGAATTTAGAAGATTATTCTAACACAGTTATTTTTTTTTTTGTTTGGAAACTTAGATTGAGCTATATGGGTTCAAACATTTACATTCAACTTAAAATATTACTGTTTTTGACATTACACTGCGGAACAAATTCAGGTTAGCAAAAGTTAGGTCAATTCTGAGAGTGAGGGGTGAAAATAGAGGCTAAATTAGAAGACCCATATCGCGGTGTTTGTTTATGTTAGTTCGAATTGTTTTTTAATCGACTTTCGAACTTTGCAGTCAAATGCCGATTTTCAGCATATGGTTTATATGGTTTTTTGGCTATAACTCGTCGACTAATTGATCTGTAAAAGCCAAATTATTGCTAGAGACCTGTCCAATAATTAATTTTTTTTAAAAAATTAATTTAGAAAATTTTTGTGGTGCTTATGAAGCAAAATGTTGGAAAAAAAAAATTTTTTTCATGCTTTTTGAAATTATTTTCCACAAAACTAAGTCTTTTTTGCTTTCTGTTTGATCTATTCTTCTCAGTTTCTTCAATAATTTGGCTTTTACAGATTGAAAAAATATCAATTAGTCGACGAGTTATAGAAAAAAAAAAACATTTAAACCATATGCTGAAAATCGGCATTTGACTGCAAAGTTCGAAGGTCGATTAAAAAATAATTCGAACTAACATAAACAAACGCCGCGATATGGGTCTTATAATTTAGCCTCTATTTTCACCCCTCACTCCCAGAATCGACCTAACTTTTGTTAACCTGAATTTGTTCCACAGTGTTATTGGAATGTAGATTGATATAAACATGAAACGATTGATATATTAACAGCAATATCTCTGCAGAATACACATGTAAATACCCAGTTTAAACTAAGTTATATTTATCTATAACCATAATTAAATCATCTGCCTTAAAATTTCGGATTTCTTCAAATCCGAAAATTGCAAAATAATCACAAATTTGTGAAATTTTGTTTCAATGTACACTTTTGGGTGTACTTTGAAACCTGAGATGGGCACGTGAGCAGAATTTAGCGTGATTTATGAATTACGCGTGAGTGTGAGTGAAAGCTAATTTTATTTACGTGAGCGTGAGTGAGTGTGAGTAGGAAAAAATTATTCGTGAACGAGTGTGCATAAGGCAAATTTTTGCGTAAGTGAGTATGCGTGAGTAAAATTAAAAATAAAATATTTCAGCTAAAATGCACTTTATGAGGCGTTTCTAAAAAAAACTATGTGGACCCCTCTAAAATTAAAAAAGAAATGTTTTTCTATTAAATGTTAGAGGCCTAGAGGGCCACGTTACACTTAATAACATATAAGTGTAGGTACTCTAATGAAAGGAAAATTCAAAAATTCATTATGTTCTATGATATGTGGGTCCCTCTAGGTCCGTTTAAGCCTATAATAAGTAGTTCATCAACTACACTTTGGTTTAGAATACGGGAAAACGCATTAAAAATGGGTAATTTTGAAAAACAAAAAACAAAAAAAAACTAAAATTAAAATAAATCGCGTTATTTTTATGACTCGTAGCATACCCTCTTAGCGAGTTGAGCCACAGTCTACAGAGTGATGAGTGTGGCTAAGTGGAGTTTTGCTAGTCACAGCATTCACAATGTGTTGTTGTTAATCAGAAGAGACAGAATTAACTAATACCTATGAACAAATTTGTTTTCAAATAATATACTTCCACTTTTTAATCCTATTATTATCTCTTTCTCACAAGTAATTATCACATTATGAACGCGCTTAATTCACATGCATTAGTCCCATACCAAGTGTATGTTAGAGATAGAGTTGCCGCTTGGCAATTTTTCTGGGTTAAAGTGTTTGTAATCGTCATTATATGAGAATCGTAATTAAATTTATTATAATCAATTACTGAAGAATTTCTCTAGTTTGATTTTTACAGGGAGAAGAAAAAAACATTTTTATTGAAAAATGACAGACTGCCGCAGTTTCGTCCCCTCCAATGTTGATAATTTATGTATCAATTGAACAAAGTATTTTATATTGTTAAATTGTTCAATATGAGAAACTTTTTACTCTTTACTTGAAGTCGTTCAACTACATACATATATCCATGGTTGTCTAAATTATGAAAATTTGGACTGAACATAAATGACGTTGATACAAAATAACAAAATATGACACACACATGAACAACTCTCTTTTTTTTTTTTGCAAATAGAGAAAGAAAATATAATATATTACCAAATAGGGTGTCTTTCTCTTTTGATTTGCAAATATTTTTAATTTTAGCAAATTAAACAGTTTTTTTTTTTTTAATTTTTAACGAGCTTCCAACCTCCGTATATCAACAAAAATAAAGCAAATCAAACATATTAGCTAGGTTGATACTAGTATTTCGATCTGGCTAAAGATCTCATCAGAACCTGAAGTTTTAGAAAGTTAGAGCCTCCATAATAGGCAGAACTTTAACAAAAAACCTACTAATCATTAATTTTGCTCCATTCTTGTTTTCTTAGTAATCAAACACGTGGCTAGGGTCTTTCCTAACACGCATCACGACGTTACTAAACTCTGAAGACCAAAAATGTTCTATTTATATAAAACATTTTTAGTTTTTACTCTGGCTCAAGTAATATTTTTTACAGTTTTGTTAGTTTTTTGTTTATATATAAATCGAGATTATTTTTATGTTATTTATAATTTTTAACGAGCTTTCCATTTTTCACACTCCTGAACACTTGTATGTACCGAAGATAGCTCCGTTTGAATATAAGACAACGATATGAAGGGCTTATTGTAAAAACTTGATAAGCCACATTTTATTTTTGAATTATTTTCGCCTTTTAAAGTTGGAAAACACATGGAAATTCTAATATAGCAGGACTTTTATACTCCAAGTAAGTGTGGTAAGTGTTTAAGCTAGACTTCCTTCAAAAAATTGTCAATGGATGTCTAGAAAACATCAAAACTATAAAATACTCCAAGTGGCTTATCAAGTTTTTTCAATAAGCCCTTCATATGACAAATTTATACAAGCATTTATTTAAATCATATTAAAATTATATTTAAGTTTGTTGTTAAATTACATTTAATAATTTGTTAAACATAAAGAACGGATATAATAATTTGGTTATGCAATTATATTTAATTAATGCACGTGTGAGTGGATTTTCAAACTAATAAGCTTTACATTGGTATTACCCACATTTAATAGTAATGAATGGTCAAATTTATATTAAATATTTATTTTTTATCAATATATATACATATATATATGTACATATATAAGTATATAATATCCCGTTTGAATGACATAACAATAACCAATATTTTTAAGCGAAGGTTTCGGTCAATAACTATTAAATGACACATTCGGTCGCAATTAATAATAAATAATTATTATTTAATATATGATGGTGACAATTTAAAAAAAAAAAAAAGTATTACTTTTGTTTCATAAATATGCGTTTGAATTATTTACATTTTTACAATTAGTCGGCTCATATATTCGAAATATAACATTTTGTATTGCTATTAAAATTGTAAATAAATAGATAATAATTAAGCTTATTGTATGTCACGCATTCTTTTTGTATAAGGGAATGATCGCTAATCGCTAACGTGCATAACCAATGCTTGGTTAAGAAATTTTTTAAATTTTTGTGCGCCTTACCGCTCAGTCTACACTGATAGAAATTTGTGCGTAGTATTAATGAATTCCTTCATTAATCTAATGAATTTTTTCATTAAAAAATCCCCAAAGAAACGTTTCATTGAGTCAATGAAATGTGTTTAATTAATCAATTTTAATGAATGGTTTCATTGGCCCAATGAAATTTTCATAAAGTATGACATTTTTTTCATTAATCCTAGCCTAATCGTTATGATAGTTTCATGTGTTTAATGAATAAAATTCATAGTTTGTATGAAATATTTTTGTTGATATATAATAATTTGCACTTTTTATGATTATTTTAGCATAGTGTAATGGTTGGTGGACACTAAACAGTTCCCTAGCTAAGGGTTTTCTTTTGCCGGCGTTTTAACGCCACTGGCAATAAATGTTTTATTATTGCCGGCACTAATGAGCGCCAAGGCAAAGCGCTTTTTAAGCGCTGTTGGTTTTAAAAGTAAAAAAATTGAAGCAAGCCCAATTGCTCGGCTGAGATGCTATTTTAAACTTATCCTTTATTACAAGATTTGTCTGCTTATAAACTAAAATAACGGTACTTAAATCTAATCCTAATTCTAACATCTTACATGTAAATAATATGCTTACACATACATACATAACTTAATGTTTATTTACTATTTTTAATAAATAACACAGCTGTTTAAAAAAAAAAAACACAGCTGATTAAAATATAAGTATACAGCTGATTAGAGATGTGAGTTTATTTAGAGATGTGTAAAATATACCACACCCTCACCCTCTATTGAAAAAAAAAATGATTTTTAAATATAAAAATAATTTTTTTTTGTATTCTTATTTAAATTACTATAATAAATAATACAATTCATTCAATTATATTTTTTTAACATATTATTATGAAATTTTCGTGGCTTGCCGCCTATATCTAAAATAGAATTACTCCCTGTCTTTCTATTATTTTATATGGCCCATGGTAAGGTGCCTGATTTTTCTTTCTATTAACTGTCCTCACTAGTACAAGATCTCCTGTTTCAATGGTAAGTGGGTTTATGTTCGTATCGTTTCGTATTCTACTATTTTTAGCTATTTCTAGGTATTCTTTTGTTTTTTTGTAGTGAGAATTTAAGCCGTTGCTTAAGTTCGTTTGCGAAATTTTCAGTGTTATAAAATCGTTCGTCTCGTCTAACCTCATCGTTTGGCAGATATGGTAATTTTCCAAAGACTAACTCATATGGTGTGTAATTTGTATCTACATGTGGCGTTGTATTGTACGCAAAAGTAAAATAAGGGATCCAATAGTCCCATTCATTGTCTTTACAAAAATTTAATAAAAATTCATTAAGTACCCTATGATTTCTCTCTATCGAGCCCAGAGTTTCATGATGGTAAGGTGCGCTAAAAATTTGTTTAATGTCTAACAGTCTACAAATTTCTGACATTAATTGGTTTTTAAATTCAGTCCCTTTATCTGACTTTAAGATTTTAAGTTACCGTATTTTAAAATAAACTGTTCTACCAATGTTTTTGCCACTGTGTTCGCCTCTTTGGTTTCCATAGGATATGCCACTACGTATTTTGTCAATTCACATTGAATTGTAAGTATATATCGGTTATAGTTCGACAACCGCAAAGGACCTACCGTATCGATAGATACTACTTCAAAACTGGTCCCTGGAGTGTCTGTTAAAGTGAATTTTTCTTTTGTATGTTTAGTTTGTTTGTTTATCTTGCATTGTTTGCAATTTAATACGTGTTGTTTTATCATTTTGCTCATATCTTTCCATATGTAGCGTTGCTTTAATTTCATAGCTGTTTTTCTGACACCTAAGTGTCCGCCGTGTAGTGAATTGTGATATTCATCAATTAATTTCATCTGTGTATCCTTGCACAGTATTCTTTTTGGTTCATTGTATAGTAATATTTTCAAATTAGTTTTCGCTTTAAATTGTAAATCGTTGTATAAAGCTTTAAATTCTTCTATGGCCATAGTATTAATATTTCATTATTTTTACTCAGAGCTAGCTCGCTTATTCCTAAGTTATGCATTTTCGATATGAGTTTCTCCAAAGTCAACGTTGTGCTCGATGGATTATCACTGCATTTTGCTATAACTTCATAATTTGATGCATCAATTAAAATATCTTTAAAATTTTTATCTATTTCAAACTTAAGTTTTCTTGTTTTGTTCAAATCCGATAATGATGTACAGTCCCAGACAAAAAGTTGATCAGGCCTTTGCTCGGACGTGCACTTGTATTGCTTGTTACGTCAGGGTAATTTGTACTTCTAATTGTTTTTGCATATTTCTGGTTATTGCCAATACCTTTTTATCTGTTCATCCCTATCTGGGATCATAGCTTCAATGTGTCACTATTTAAGACAATTCTCGACAATGCATCAGCGTTGGTATTAATCTTTCCTTTTTTGTATTTTATTTCAAAATTATATTCGGATAAGTCCATTCTTATTCGTGTCATTTTGATGACGGGTTTCTATGTGTAAATAGAGAAATTAATGGTCTGTGGTCGGTGACTACGATAAATTTCCTACCATACAAATAAGTCTAAAAAATTAATTCCCCAATGAATAGCTAATAACTCTTTCTCTATTGTTGGTTTGTTCATGTCATGCTTCGATAGTGATTTGCTTGCATATGAAATTGGTAAGTCTGAACCTATTTCACCTTGCGATAATATTGCACCAAGAGCATAGTTTGAAGCATCTGTGGTTAAAATAAATGGTTTGTTAAAATCTGGGTATTTAAGTATTGGTGGACTCATGCAGTTCTCTTTTAATGTTTCGAATGAATCTTGACATTCCTTATTCCACTGAAAAGGCTTGTTTTTCTTTAATAGTAAATTTAAATTTTTTGCAATGTCAGCAAATTTAGGTATAAACCTTCGATAATAGTTGCAAAAAGCCACAAATCTTCTAACTTCATCTACATTCATAGGAACCGGATAATTTTTAATAACATTGTACTTTGCTGGGTCTGTTTTAATACCTTTTTCGGTTATGAGGTGTCCTAGATACACTACCTCTGGTTTCAAAAAAACTGCATTTGCCTGCATTTAGTTTTAGATTAAATTTTCTCAAACGTTGGAATACTTTTATTAAATTTTCATTGTGGTGCTTCAGACTACATCCAAAAATAATAATATCGTCCTACATAAAGGAAAGCTTCAGCGTCCTAACCACTTAGTGCAATTGTTAGCATTCTCTGAAAGCTGTTAGATGATATTTTTAAACCAAAAGGTAATCTCTTAAATTGGTAATGACCATTTCCAGTTGAAAAAGCCTGTTAGCGGACGCGAATTCTTGTGTAAATTTATCTGGTGGAAGAGCTGGTCATGTCTAGAGTAGAAAAGTATTTGGCTCTTCCAAGTTATCAAGAACATCTTCTAATCTTGTTAGTGGAAATTTGTCATTAACTATTTTTTCATTTAATTTTCGAAAATCAACTACTAGACGCCATTTCTTTGTGTCCTCAGTTGACTTTTTTGGTACGACTAACAATGGTGAATTATATGGGCTAACAGAATTCTCTATTATGTTATCTGATAGCAATTGGTCAACTTGTTATTTATCTCTTCCATTTGAGATTCTGGCAATCTATAATTTTAATGTTTACTGGAGTTGAATCTGTTGTTTGTATTTGTGTGTATAAAAATTGTTTAACGCTAATTCTTCACCTGGAAGATGAAAAACATCTTGAAATTCTTTAAAAATGTCGATTAGAGATTTCTCCGCGTCTGGATCATTCCCTCCAATATCTAAGGTTTTTAAAAGCGTATTCAATCTATTCTCATTCTTATTTTCCTGTTTTGTATAATAAATGTTGTAGTTTTGCAACGGTTGCATTTCGAAATCTAAACTTTTTAAAACTATTTCTTTCTCATTTGTATTTATACTATTTTAACATGCGCTACTCCTTTTGCAGGTATTAAGCTGTTGCCTAGAAATACTCCTTCAGTTATCTCTTTACTCAAAACGATACTTTCCTCGTTTACTCGCGTATCAAGAGGAACGATCGCCTCTGATCTTGCAGGTATAATTATATTTGTTCTTAAAATTGGTTTTGAATTATAGGCACGATAATTTCTTGTTCATTTATGTTAAAGTTATTGTAAATGTTCCAAAATCTATCTTACATATATATTTTGTTAAAATGTCTCGACCAATTATTCCATCGGTTTGGACTGGAAACTCGTTTTCGACAATATGAAAATTATGTTGAATTGTTTCATTTTCAACAATTAAATTTAAATTCGTTGAACCTATGCAATCTATCGCTTCATTCGTTATTCCAGTTAATGTGACTATATCTGTTGTGTTAATATTTGTAAAATTTTTAATTTTACATATGGAAATGTCAGCTCCTGTATCTACCAGGAATTTTAAATTCTCATTGTTGTTTTTGCACTTTAAAATTACGTACATGTTTGTATTAATTGATATGTTATACACTTTATGCTTTGGCCTCTCTGGGTAAAAACTTTCGTCACCCGGCCATCTTAGTTTCCCTCTTCGGCTGTATAATTGTAAGACCTGTACGAGTTATTGTAATTCCTACTGTTATTGTTATTTCGACTGTTATGATTTCCACCTCTACCATTAGAGTTGTAATTATTGTTGAAACTATTTTTGTTATCGCTATTGTAACTTCTAGAATTGTTTGCTTCTAGGATTATTGTTACCCATTGTAGTTTCTATAATTGTGTCGCTTCTATAATTGTTGTTTCTATCATTTTTGTTTCTAAAATTGTTGTTTCTAAATTGTTGTTTCTAAAATTTTTGTTTCTATAATTATTGTTTTCCAAATTGTTTGTTTTTATGTTGACTGGTTTATCATTATTTTTTCCCGAATCGACTATCTACGTGAAATAAATTCTTCTTATCAAAACCTAAATTTTTTTTGCCGTCATACACCTTTCTACTGCCTCATTAAAAGTTTTTGGCATATTTGCCAGAATAAGTGGTTGGTATTCTATATAACACCTTTCACAAAAATATTGAGTGCAACACTGTCACCCATTTTGTATATGGCATCTTCTAGCCTCTTGAGTGGGGTTGTTAAACTTTTAATTTCAAAATTATTCAACTGGTCAGAAAGTTCGGCAATTTTCTCTCTAAATCAGATATGGTACTATTATTCTGTTAGTAGTTCCCAACTCTGTCAGAACTTGTTGTAGTGTTCTCGGATTGGAAATGCTTTTTAATGATGTTTTCAATTCATTAAATGTTGTTGGCCGATTGGAACGACCTAAAATACTACGCACTTGTGCTGTTAGTTTAAAATTATAGACGTACTTAATAAATATCGATTTATCTTCTTCTTTTAACAGGTCATGTAGTAATTCTGCCTGTGCAACAAAATCTTCTAAATCTTTAAATGAACCTTTGAAAACATGTAGGTTTTTACCCACCATAGAAATATCAAAACTAGCCATCTTTGGAAAAATCCTCTTGCCAATCTTGTTCAATATTTTCGGTCTTTACGTTTAACTTTTCTATTGTATCTTTTAGTTCTCTATGTAAATCTTCAAATTCTGTTTGGAGTTTTTATTGTCGTCGTTGTCGTTATTTTACAAAATTCTCTACACTTTGTTTTAAAATTGCTAATCTTTCAAGCTTTTTTTATTTGTAAGACTCTTCGTAAATTCTATTTTTGCTTTTCTTTATATTTAGTTTGAGTTTTTTTAACTCATCAATATATTCATTTATAAAATTCATTAATATAATTATGATAGAAAAATAAAATTTTTTTTTTAAATTTAATA
>CM037855.1:186539186-186569565 GCA_021234595.1 Delia radicum | reverse complement strand
CTCCGTATATTTACAAAATAAAGCAAATCAACATATTAGCTAGGTTGATACTAGTGTTTCGATCAGGCTAAAGATCTCATCAGAACCCGAAGTTTTTTCTTTTAGAGAAAAATAGTGAAATTTTGAGACGATAAATTAATTTTTTTTTTAATTAAAATTAAGAAAATATCCTTTACAATTAATTTTTTTTTAAAATAGACGAGAAATTATTTAAAAATCTGAATCATCAATTAAATATTATTTTAGTTGTTTTTAATTTTAAATAGAATTAATAAAATATAAAATTGTTTTTTAAATATAAAATTACATTTTTGAATTTTAAATGGAAATTATTAACTTGAATTGATGTTTTTAACTTTAATTTATGTATAAAAATATTTGTGAAACATTTCATAAATGCTTATGAAGCACCATCATACTATTTATGAAATGTTTCATAATATTTATTGCGCACTTCATAAAAAGTTATGAAAGTTCATCATCATATTTATGAACATTTCACAAATATGAAGAAGTCTGTCATAAATTTACTCTTTTATGACACAACTTCATCATATTTAGGAAGTGTTACATTGGACGAAAATCAATGAAGTTTTTCTTCATATTTATGAAATTTTTCATAAATATGATGATGCTTTTTCCCTAAGTGTACTGATATTACAATCGCTATAATCAAAGATATATAATAACACAGTGCAACAGTGAAAAAAATGCACTGGCTCGACAGTATAGGTTCGATTGTACTACCAAAGGTTAGTAAAACCCTGTATTTGGTTTGGCAAGTTTGACTACCAATTTTTTTTATGAACCTCAAAAGATTTTGAAAATCAGTGACCCAATTCAAAAAAAGGTGTCCTCAGTGTTTGGCCTACAGCTAATTCAGACTTGATGATATTGCTTAACTATATTTGTCAGTAATGTAGTGAAGAGTCTACTGAACAAATTTTATAAACATTTGATGTGCAAAAAATCATTTTTTCCTGCACTTTTTTGAAAAAATGCATTTTTATTTACAAAAAAAAGTAAACAAAAATGCTATAAAAGTGTAGTCTAGTCAAAAACGACTATTTATAAGGTACAAAGTGGTCTTTGTAAGCTATTTCGGATGCCTAGACACATTCACATTGTATTGATATGTTCAGTAGTTCAGATTTACAATGGCTTTAATTTGTCATATATTGTTAATGAAAAATTATGAGTCCCTGTAAGTTATGCTGAAAAAAGCAAAAAAAAAAAATAATTTTCTCCTACACTTTTTCAAAAAAGTGCAGGAAAAAATGATTTTTTGCACATAAAATGTATATAAAATTAGTTCAGTAGACTCTTCACTACATTATTGATTAATATAGTTAAGCAATATTATCAAGTCTGAATTAGCTGTAGGCCAAAAACTGAGGACACCTTTTTTGAGTGGTGCACTGATTTTCAAAATCTTTTGAGGTCCATAAAAAAAAAATTGGTAGTCAAACTGGCCAAACCGAGTACAGGGTTTTACTAACCTTTGGTAGTACAATCGAAGATATACTGCCGAGTCCGTGCATTTTTCCAAAAGTCTTCATTTGTTGTACTTTGTAGTAAGATATTGTATAACGAGGAATAATTTTTGTTGCCCAGTTGATATGTCGATATTGTTACTGGGTTTTCCAATCCGGAAAGAGATTTCTTCCAATAGCAGTTTCGACTATTGTTTGACTTTCCAATTAAGGCTAAGAATATTTCTTGACTTTCCAATGCGGCAGCCGAATTTTTTTAAATCAATAATCTCCAATGCACTCCATCTATCTGTCAATATATTAATTTTTTAATTTCTATATTTAAGAACCAACTTTTGTCATTCAAATACCCGGAACGAACAAATGTAGGGTAGTAGATGAAAACAATTGTAAATATGCATTTTATATTTACAAAGTACTTATTTACACATATAAGCAATTACATATACAAGTATCACTAATTCTTTGAAAAAACATGAAAAAGTTACCATTTTTTTGACCTCATGATTTTACGATTTTCTTTATATTTAAAACATACATTCTCTATGAAGCCTGCAACACATCCCCATATTCAGTTTGGAAAATTATAAAAAAATCGCGATTTTTTCACCATTTGAATTATTAAGAAGAACTAAAAATCCAAATATGTAAATTTAAAGTGCCATATATTCGAGAGTTGCTATAGGATATCTCGAATTTAAAAAGCACTCGATTCCCATTGATGTCACTTTTTCGCATTTTTAATGCAAATGTAATTTTTAGAAACATTTTCGATATTGTTTGCCCCCTTCCAAGTTTGTTTAAACAAGCATCAATCAAAAACTTAATGGTTCTTATATAAAATTTAATTCTGATTTTTCTGTGAGGCGAATGAAATCTAATATTGTTCGTTTAAAAACATCTTGACTTCAAACGTGAATAAAAAATATCTGGAAAATTAATATTCAGAATTACCAAATAATTTTTTGAAAAAATAAATTTTTGACACTTTTTGATTGAACTTTTTTCGAAAATTATTTAAAAATATTAAAAAGCCTAATGTTTTACATTTTTGATTGTAATTTTCATGAAAAAATACAAAAAATGTGTAACTCTGCTGAAAAATAGTTGAAAATCTGACGAATCGGACGATGAATTTATCAACTACACAAAATTTAAAATATCCCAAAAATGTATTCAGTTTTAACTAAAAATGTTTATAATGGAAAGTTTTTATTAAAATACTACTATACTGATAAAAAAAATTATATCGTCACGTTTGCCATATGGCAGTTCTAAAACACCGAGCTTTTCCCAACAAATTTTAAAAATCAGTTACCTTAAAATAATTAATTTTTCTTATATTTATGAAAAAAGATTTGTTCACAAAATTATAAAAAAATTTTGATTTTTAAAATATCTTCCCGTCTAGGATTTATATGCTCTCTAAGTTTCAACTTTACTTGCTGATAATTCCAGTAGAGGGCGCTTTACTATTATTTTATTTATTATTATTAATGTTTTGCATAGAAATATTGAATCTTATAATTCTTGTACAGGAGAGAATGGATCAAAATGATAACTGCTTTCGGTCTACAAACAAAACATATGAAACTGAAGCAATGAAAAATACGTTTTTAAAAGTGCGTTGCATTTATGGTTGGTTGTAAGGTGTGTGGTAATGTATTCCAAAGACTAATAGCGTTTATATAAAACAGATGTTCCCAAACAAGTGAAAATGAAGTGTCCGTATATTTACAAAAATAAATAAATCAAACATATTAGCTAGGTTGATACTGGCTAAAGATCTCATCAGAACCCGATGTTTTAGAAAAGCTAGAGCCTCCATAATAGGCAGAACTTTAACAAAAAACCTCTTAATCATCAATTTTGCTCCATTCTTGTCTTCTTAGTATTCAACACGTGGTTAGGTCGTTTCCTAACAAGCATCATGACGTTACTAAACTTTGAAGACTTTGGAGAATACAATTTTCGATATTTTTATTGTTAAATTAAAACGGTGAAAATACTGAGAGTTTTTAATATTTTTTAAACTGAATTTTGGAGATGTGTTATGGGCTCTATTAGGTAAAATTTTTTTTATAAATTTGAAAACCCTCGGCCAATTTCAATGTCATCTATCAAAGAACTCCTGATATAGGTAAATATTAATAAATTGTTTGAAATTGTATCAATAACCACAATAGAAAAAAAGTTAAATGGTTAAGCTTCCAGCTATTGTTTTTCTATATTCATATGATTTTTTTGTAATATTTTCAGCGTTTATAAAGAAAACAAATTTTTATCATGCAACAATTTATTTAAATGTTTTTTCTAGTGTGCAGTTGTAATGTTAAACAATATGTAATAAAGACAGTTTTTTAAATAAATAGTTGGGGTTTAAAAAAAAAGCATGGAAAAATTTAAACAAATATCTAAGGAAATGTTCGCTAATGTGGCGCTACTTCTTGTTTTTAGGCTGCATAAAAAACTAAGGGCTAGGCTACATAAAAAAACTAAGTGCTTATAGGGCAACTCTGGCCATTTGTTTGGCAATAGGTGATTTTCTTGTAGCAACTAATATTGAAAGGTTTATTTTATAATACCAACTTGTTTTATTGTGTTTTTGCTTTTTGTGAAAAAAATTGAAAATTGTCCAAAATAGACAAAAGTAGTTAAAGTAATGCGAAAAGTTATTAAAAATGATTAAACTTTGAAATACATGAAAAAAATAACAAAAAAATATGAAAATATATCAATCACTTTAGCAAACAAACGGTTTATCAACTTAGCAAACATTTTCAAAATTTAAATATTTTTTTTTTAATTGTGAAAGGCGTGGTAGAGAAGAATGAGTGTATTTTCTAAAAATCATAACTACATTCCAAATTTTCAATTTTCTGAATCAGATTTTCTTATTTAATACTTTTTAATGGAATAAACTGCGTTTAAAAAAATTGCGCATAAAATTCTTACCGGTTGCAAAATTTAATTTTGAAAATTTCTTGCAACACTTTTGTTATTCCGATGTTATATTAACGAATAATTTCAATTCACGATGCGTTTCTTGCTGTACCAAAATAATGCCATTAACAACGTACGCATTCACATCAAAACATTTTTAAAATAAAGATAGCGGCAATTAAACTCCATTACTTTTTACATTTTTATAAAACACGGACAAAAATGATGATCATTTTCAGGCTAAAGTTATGGGATCAAGTAGAGTTTTTCAACGAAATTACTTTAAAATTTGGTGCATGTAAATGCAGTCTTTTTAATATAACGATTTTAAAATACAATCAACCTATTTCCTTTCTGTTGATGTGGAAAGACAACCCCTGTAGTCTTATTTGGGGTACATATTTGATTTACAAAACAGAATTGGTTGTTCTTACCAATTATTGAAATATTACGGCATAAATTTGGTTGCATTTTAAAATCATTGATTGTAAGAAAATTTTGTCTGTTGTAATTAAGAAAATTTTGTAGTCGGAATAAAATATCTTTCCAGCAAAATAAAAAAATCCAAATAACTGCTTGCAGAACAGCTTATACTGTATTGTAACAGGTTCTAATTTCTGTTTTGCAACTGGTTCTTGTTAAATGTCCGACTTACAATAGGTTCTTTACAAGACAAGAACAGGTTGCTTTAGAACCGGTTCTAGAACCACTTATAGAACTGTTTCTGGGACAGCGACGCCTTACATTTCGCCTCTCATGAACATGTTCTAGAACCGGTTTCATGTAGCCGGTGGCAAAAGAAGTTGTTCTAGAACAGTTTCAGAAGTAATCTGATATTCAACTAATTTATTTTCTGTGTGTAAAAAATAAATTTTTTAGGTTAACCGATTTAAAATTTTTTTTTTTAAAAATATTGAGATTTTTGACAAATGTTTTTCTAAATTTCCATATTTCAACCCTGACTTTATAATATTGTGCAATAGTGGAGAAGAGTTAAAATAATAATTTATATATTTTCGAAAATTATATTTTAGCGATGAACCAATTTTTAGTAAAGAAATAAGTTTTCCTATTTTTTCATCAACATAGCAATAAAAATATGCAAGACACTAATAGAAAACATATGATTTTCTATTGTTGATTTACTTGAATAAACGTCACTACATTGCTAGGTCTGTCAAAAAAACAGAGTAGTATTTGGAAGATGACAAAGCCAATTGTGACAATATTTTGTTGTTGTTTTTGTTTTTTTCTTTGATATTTTAAATTTTGAATCTCGCTCCTAGACGAGGACAAGAAATTCTCATTGAGTTTGTGATTTAACATAACAAATATCTCTAGAAATTATAATAACAAAGTCCCCTGAAGATTTCCTTGGGCAGGAATGAAATCCGGATAGGGACACGTCTACAGCAGATTGTTTTTCACAATTTGTTAAATAAGTTTTGGGACTTTAACACATTTAATTACTATAAATGCAAGATTATCTTTTTTTATATTTTTAAATAACTCTTGCAAAAGGTCCTATCAAAACACGTACAAAATAGATTTTTCCAAATAACTATTTAGCAACTCTGTATAATAATCTTCCAAAAAAAAAAAGTGGTACTCGCTAGCGTAGTCACAGTATTTAATAATTTTAAGATTTTTAAATCCCGTTATTAGCTTTATACAGTAACAAAAATACAACGGTTTTAAAAGGCAGAGTCGAAAAACAAACACTGTGTCAATAATGAGTTAAACTACTTGATGGTCTACATGTCGTATGAGTGTTAAATAACGAAAATTAATATCAATCATACGCAACGTAGCTCAGTGGAGTATTTAAAAAAACATTATGGTAATAAATATAGAACTTCTAAACTACTGACCCGATAGGTACGAATTTAACTGGAAATTGCAAAATAAGCGCTTATCTTTTGAAATGTTGCATGTGCACCCTGCACCAAAACAGGGTGACGTTTTGGTGCAGGGTGTACTTACAGGTTGTCAAAGTTGACTGCCTCGTGTATACAAAATCGTTTGGGAATACAACTTTTGTAAATGTGGACCAATTGTTAAAATTGGCCTGGAGTAATGTACATTGCTAAATAAAGACTAAACACGTTTATAGTAATAGGCTATCTACTGTAATTTAAAAGTTACTTGAATTAAAAAAATAAAATGTAGCTTTTTTTACAAGAATTTTTTGATTTATTTACCAAAAAACTTTATTATATAATGAATTAAATACCACAAAATATTTCCGTTTTGCTATGCTTTACGAAATAAGAGACAGTAGCCGTTTTTAAATTAGATATAATAATTTTGTTGTTAAAAGTCCCTTAAATGCCAAAATTTAAAAAATATATGAAAAGTTCTGTTGTTTTGTGTCCTAAAAAGTATATTTCTTTACAATTAGTTTGGAACTTTGTTAGAATATAATATTATTTGAAAATCTGGCTTTGAAAAATATGGTAAAGCCATTATGACACCAGCCTTTTTAAAGATCTTGTGAAGTAACTTAAACAGACTGAATAAGCTGCAATGAGTAAATAAAAATAAACTAGTATATTTGTTTACATTTTTTTCAGAAATCAGTATTGGTAAATGCATTGCAATTAGTAAACTAATTATATTTTTTCCAAAAATATAATGACACTATGAATTTTTATTGGAAAACCTACAATGTAACAACATTTTGTCATAAAAATTTTAAATAATGAGGTACAATCCCATGTTTGGCATGGGATTGTTACCTCTTTCAAAACGTGTTCTGATGATGGGAACTTAGAAAATTCCCGAAATAGATCTATCAACATTCCTGAAAGGGTCAAATAATAAATTTTAAAACAAAAAAGCTCTATAGATTATTTGTTAGGACAATATCCTAATAAAGAAATATAGAGTATCGATAAAAACATAAATTTTCTTTTTAATAAAAATTATATCAAACTTGTATAAAAGACAAAGTACAGTCTAGTTTACTCCTCCTGTTTTTGTTTATAAACGAAAGAGGAGGAAAACAACAAAAAACGTGTATTGAATATCAGAGGTGGACCTTGAACATAACAAACAAGTTTTCAATTTATTTTTTGATCAATGGTGATAATCTTTAACTTCAGGCTCATATATTAGTTCTCATGTAGTGAGTAAACTAGTTTATATGAATGTTTGGAATGGGATTGTTACCTCTTTCAAAACGCTTTCTGATGATGGGAACCTAGAAAATTCCCAAAATAGATCTATCAACACATTCCTGAAAGTGTCAAATAATAAATTTGAAGACAAAAAACTCTATAGATTATTTGTTAGGACAGTATCCTAATAGAGAAATAAAGAGTATGGCCTCGAACTTGAATAATTTTCATTTTCATTACAAACAAAGTCTTTAAATCCTTTTTTTATGACCCAATGTGCTGATTAATGGATACAGAGTAAAGATTTTTGGTCCATATGAGAAAAACGCCATCTACAAGAGAGACTGATTGCGGAGAAAACAAACAAATAATGGCTTGAAAACAATTGTGGCTTAACTGGCAAAATTTGTATATTTGAGAGTCACGAATTAGTAAATGTTAGGTCGAAAAATTAGTTCAATTATGGATGAAATTTGTTCTTGAGGTAAAATAACATAATTAATCACTTTAGTTAAATTACTGATTTGAACGAGAACAACAGAAAAAATTAGCTTAATTGATTTAGAACCCGTTTAACAGACTTTTGAACTTTTGAATGCAAGGTTACATCAACTTCTTTTTTCCTACAGTTTTCAAGAAACTTTTCCCAATGCCTAGACGTGTAAGGATGCCAATAAATATTTGGCAGCTTCTGCGGCCCAAATATTTTTTAACAAACATGAATCAGCTAGTGCGTCTATCCGAGAAATTACAAATTATTACTAAAATCTTGGAAAAGTGACTCCTACGTTTCCCAATGTGGCGTTATCCTTTGAAATTACACTTTTCAAAAACAGTAAAAAAAAATTATTTCGTTGATATAAAAAAAACTCAATTTTACTGCTGGAATAATTATAATTTATACATGAATAAGCTAGTACGTCTTTCGGGCAACAAATTTATAATAAAATCTTGAAAAGTGCCTCTCTCATTTTTCAATATGGTGTTTCCGGCGAAATTCCTCTTTTCAAAAAAAAAATTGGTCTGTTGGTTTAAGAAATAACTACATTATTGTCGGGATAATATAAATTTATATATGATTTTCCTACTACATTTCCCGGAGAACAAATTTTGGAAACATAACTCCCTTTGTAATAGTTATAATGATTCTACTGCGTTTCCCGGAGAAGAAATTGATAATAAAATATTGGAAATGTTTCTCCTACTTTTTCCGATATAATGCCCTTCTCCAATAACCGCCAAGAATTTTGTACTTTGATTTCAAAATTAACCATTCTGACAGCAGCTGTAATTTAGAACTTCACGATTTTATGGCCGATTTTTATGATTTTGGCCATTTTGGATAAGTCAGTAATCACAGAATTTATTTAAATTGTATTCAGATTTCAACAAAATAAACAAACATAATAAATTGAATTTGAGCAACCTCTAAATATTATTTGATTGTGCCAAAACTTTGCAGTTCTCAGTTATTTGCTATTCGAGATTTCTATTGCGTGCAAACTCAAATTTGTTTCCCCCATATAATGAAGCGACTGCATTCAGCCCCCATTATCAAACGTTCCCATTAAAAAAATTAAATTTTAAATAATTTATTATGATATTTTCCCAAGTTTATTAAAAACATTCAAGTTAAGTACAATAAAAAATCATCGTTGGATACGTTTAAACCCTTTTACTACCCTTCTACACTACAGTTCACAGTGTGGCGTATAAAAAATATTTTGGATATATTTTAGCCACTTCTTACTGGCTGATCGGATTGCCATAAAACTCCACACAGCCATAATCGATGTAAGTTTGAACTTAAGTTTTAAATAAGATCCCAATAGATCTATCAGGCGCTGTTCAATTAGTCTAACAGTAGGACAACTCGGGTATTCAACAATTTTGGGAACTTGCCAATTTTATATTTATCAACCGATTTTTAAAACTGAAACTTTTTTGTAATCTGCTTTCAACAATGAACACACTTACCTCACGGGACACTGTGGCCTTAGGTATCAATTGTACAAGATGGGACGATCCTTTACGGATACGTGCAGGTTTTGTGAATTGGAACCCGAGACCTCTGCAAATGTCCGCGGCTCTCCGACAGGAGGGTGCGTTATTTTGGTGGTCAAATAGTGACGCCATCGGACGTTTGGAACTGTTTACCTGGTAGGATAGTTAGCTTCGTAGGGAGCCTGAGCCTATAGGGTGTATTCGCTGGCAGCACAAAATACCAACTTCTGGTCGCGGTGCATAGCGCCACTCTAGTCTAATTTACTCCCGTGGGTTACCTCTCAAAGTGCAAAAGTTATCTGCATTTGAAAACCAAAATATTGCATGGAAAAGGCAAATCAAGTCCGATCGCTAGGAAAATTGTTGGTGATATTAGCAATAAGTTTTTTAATTAAACAAAAAAAAACTTGAATTCATATCTTAGTTTTGCAAAATATAAAAAAACGCGATTTTATAATTTTTTTTTTGATCAAAAGAGTAGCAAGAAAATTTTGCCTCCAGATGAAATGTTTCTTCAGGAACTCATATAGTGTTTATATTTTTCTGAAAGACTAAATTTTGTAGCACAGTTGTTTATTATTCTTCCCCCAAACCCATCGAAATTCGACAGTTTTTCATACTTAAATTTCCACTTTAGCTAATTTTTGTCTGAAAATGAAAAACGGATTCAGGACCTCCAATTTAGTGCAAATATGATAGCATTATCTTTTTTAAACAGCTTTTGAAATGTGGACAACACAGACATAAATGTAAAAAATCATAAATATTTTAAGTAATTTTTTACAGTTTTTTGGGAATTGTGGGATTTACTTTAGCCTTATAACAATTTTCTTTGTGTTTTTATAAAAACAATAGCTATGTTAAGCCCTAGCAACTAATTTAATGACATGAAATAAATCAAAGGGCTTTTGGTTATTCGAATATTCCATTGAAATAATAAAGCACTTTAAAAAATATGTTGAACACTTGAGAGTTTAATCTTAAACAAAATTTTGAAATGTATGAAAATTAATGAAATTATGAAATTTTATGAAAAAATATAAAAATTAAATCTATGAAATAATTTCATTGCTCTAAATAAAATGTGCTTTAAATTTTTAATGATATAATTTATGAAATCGAAAGATTTTTTTTTTTATGAAACTATGAAATTTTATGAAATAAAGTTTATGACAAATTTGCTAATATTAATAAAATTTCTTTTACATTATAAAAATAAAATGTAACAACTACAATTTCTTTTACATAATGAAATTCTTCATTGATTCTATGAACAAAATTCTACGAAATTGTTTAATTAATATCATGAAGGATAATTTTATTTATAATTATATACATACGATACATTATTTTTAGATATATCAAAAAGTATTGAAGATACCACTCTGATTGTTTGGGTGTTTAGAAAATGTGTTTATGTGTTTATAATATTTGATTTTTTTTTACAAAATTTTTGAACCACAAAATTTTCGCTATTCCTATGCAAAAATAATATTTTCAATATCTTTCACAGAACAAAAGTTATGGCCTTTTGAATGACTCCTTATATTGGGATATTTCAAAGCTCCAGGTCTGCCACAGTTTACAAAACATAAACTTTAAAAAAAAATCGTTTTGTATCAAATCGGAGACCAATTTTATCAAAATCGGATACCATTGAAAGGTTAGTCGTTGAAATGGAAATGCTCATAAGCAACTAAAAAAATATTTACTTCTTTTATGTAGAATTTGCAAAGAATAATTCAAATACAAAATGTTAAACTTTTTACGGATATGGTTTTTTAAATATAGCCTTATTGTAAAATATGGTAAAAATACATATCATAATTTATTACTGATTGCTGATATCCTTTTATTTGTCGCAAACTGCAAATCCAATATAAAATCAAACTTTAAAACTTTTAAATCTCTTTAAATCTTCTTTTTACAATTACCAATATAACACAATGCATATGACACATTTTACACCAAATGCACAGGTTAAAAGTCAAACTAACCGATCACAGGAAATGTCATGTGGGCCGAACCGGTTCTTCGGAATCAAAAAGAAACTGATAACTTTTACATGGTATAGTTCGAGGAGGGGGTCAACTTCAATCCGTCACTGGACTGACGAAAATAATCTGTAACAGAGCTGGCATGAAAGAACCAGTCGAAGAACTGGTTTTTAATATACAAGCCACTGATTTAAATTTAAGGAGTGTTGTGCTACATAATGAAAATAATCATACGAAGATGAACAGATAATTTGTGGCTGAAACATTAATGTCATTTGGATCTAAAGTGCTTTTTGTAAAATATTTGGATATCTAGCAATTAACCCTTTAACGACGGAGCTTAAACCGCTGAAGATTTTTTGACGAAACTACGTGGAGACTTGGCCTACGACTTAAAATAAATTGTGTGATGATTTAGCGATTTACTGCTTTGGATACTGGATAAATATAATACAAAACCTAAATAATGAATCGGCTGCCGCTTCTTTATGGGTTAAGATTTTGTGTAGGTTTTAATTTTGTATTTTTCTTTAAGTATCCTTAAATATCCAAAAATAATATCCTTTTTTGAATAAAAACTAAAAACAGAAACGTAAAAAAAATCATAAAAAAAGATACAACTAATTTTTTGACTTTGGATGACCCTTGTAAGGCAATAAGACTTTTAGGCTGCAATATACAGGTATCGCTAAAAATCCACATCTGTCTATTGTCGATCTTATCAAAATTTGTTAAAGTCAGCCTGCATGTTTTCCTTAATTGGCAAAACTGTTACATATATCCACCATTCTTCGTCAAAGGGTTAAAATAAAACAACCTTTAATTATATTTCAATTACTTTTTTTTCTTCAGGAGAAGCAACATTTAGGAAACTCTTTCTATGAAAAGGGTGATAGAAGATGGATTAAAGGTGATGAAAGATCACAAAAAAGAGACGCACAAAGAAATTTAATTTTCCAGCATTTTAAGTTCGGTAGTGAAAGGGTTATAATAGTTGCTTCTTATGGAGAGTTGGCAAACTTGTTAAAGCTTTTAGGTTCATAGCTCTTATGCAATATTTTATTATGGTGGGGTTAAGTACGCTGCGATACGTATTAGGGATAGAAAACTCTTAAATGTCAATTTAATAAATCGGTGTTGCCGTCGCTGGGTATTGAACCCGCAACCTTCTGTATAACAGTTCAACTCGCCAGTCACTCCATCACAACGCCCAAAATTAGTTAGGGAAAATGCGACGAAATTACTCTTTTTCAAGCATATATGCCCTCTTCGTTAATATTTCCTGGTGTTGTCCTGTTTTCGCCGTTCACAGGGTAGGTACTTTCAAAAAGGTTTTACTTTCCACAGACACAGGATAAGTATGTTTAGATAGGGCCTGTTTTCACCAGTCCTTGGAGAGGTCCCGTGTTGGATCCTTTTAAACTGTCCTGGGTTATTAAATGAAGTTTTTATATTTTAAGCCTTAATTTGTAAAAACCATAATCTAAAAACTGATGTTAATCACTTTTCGATCCAACATTCTTTTTGATCCAACATTCTTTTTTTTCTGCAGCGTAACAGTTGCTGTAAAACGCTTCATATATGTATGCTTAAAAAAATATGGAAATGTACAAATTATATCTCTTAAATATCTGTTCATCTTTTTTATTTTTCTCTTCATTTGTATATTACATTACAATACGTTTTATTTCATTTAAGTGAGGAATTATTTTCCTGAATGTTTTAAAATTTTACTGGGTTAATTTAATATCCTTCCTCGTTTTTAGTTGTAATTCTAGGTATTATACATGCGATTTCATACAACACACAGTTACATTGACAAAAAAGTGTAAAAATTTCATACATATTTTTTGCATGTTTGGGGTATAAATAAATAAAAGTGTATGTATTGGTCTGATTATTTGTGGGTTTACAGTATGTATGTAAATGTATATGACCATTTTGTATTCATATTATTAGGGCTCGGAAGTTCATGTAAAAACATATCTGTTGTCGTTTGCAGTAGAGCAAAGTTAATCTAATATCATAGCAAATTAACAAATTTGCATCAAAATCTTATCGATGAGTTAATGAATATTTTTTGTTAACACAGAAAAAAACCAATATTTTACAAAATTCTGCATCTAAGCAAAATTTATATTTTTATAAATTTTTTTTGCTTCAAATTTAAAAAATATTTTGAAACAGAAAATTAAAATTATTAACTTTTTGATGATGATTAAAGCCAATTTTTTAATTTTAATTTTAAACACTTTTCAAGACAAAAATACTTGAATTATATTGAAAACTGTAGAAAATTTATATTAAAATTAAGTTTTTTAAAAATATATAAGCAGGTTTTTCGATTTTTAAAGCATATTTTATGTACATAAGGCACGATTAAACTGATATAAAAAAAAAAATTAGTTTTTTTTTTTAAGAACTACACTCTAATAAAATTTTGTTTAAATATTACCGTATTTGTAGTTTTTAACTACTATAATATCTGTAAAATGACTCTATTTGTGTAAATTTTAAATAGTAAACACATACGCACAGAGTGTGTACAATTATATTTCAAATGTGTATTAAATATTAAAAATTTCACTTCAGGGTTGGGATGTATGTTTGTTGCAAATGAAACAAGTTGTATATTTGTTCGGCACGAAAAATAAACAATATGTTCTTCTGCCAAATTCTTGTTCACTGCGTATTTTAGGCGATATGGGCCTAAATAGGTTAAGAGCGAATCTCAAAAACCCTAAAAATAAATAAATTTAGGCATACAATATTCCTCTTTAAAAGGTATAACTACTGTCCAAAAATTATCATTTTTGTGCTTTTAGTAAAGAATATTAGCGATTTTTCGTTTTTCGAGAAACGCGATATTGAGCAAAATCGCACATTGACTTCAACATATATTGATTAAACTTAAAGGCTTTGCTAATAATACTTAATGCAATCTTCCAGCCAAATTTCTTAAAAATCCGTAAATACGTGTTCAAGTAAAGACTATGTCCTTTTAGAATCCTGTATGTCCTTATACCAAAATTAGAGCTTATTTTAACGCTTTCTCGCTTCCAAACCGCGCCGTGCACATAAACAATTACTTCACAATATATTTTGCTAACTTGGTTTTCTATCGAAATGGCTTAAATTCTTATTACAGTGGATCAATACGTAAAAATTAAAATCATTTTAATATTTTGCATATTAAAAATGGTTTTAAGACAATTTTATTTTTCATAATAATAAACAATACAATGTGAAATTTTAAAAAACCAAAAACAAAATTTATTTCGAATTCATTTACAAAAAAAAATTATAAAAATTCATCTATAAGTCAAAACTGTATAACAAAAAAGTAGTCGGACACTTTCAATTCATTTATCATAAACTATTGATACTCAAAATTAATACTTAGTAGGAAGTCCTTTGCCTTTTATAACAGCTTCTAATCTTCTTGGCATTGACTCAACAAGATTTCTGCAGACAGAAGGATAAATTTTCGCCCATTCGTCCATTAACGCCTTTTCGAGGCGTTTTTTATTAGAAATCGTATATTTTTTAAGCTGGTTTTCTAAGTGTACCAACAAGTGCTCGATAACATTGATGTCTGGAGACTGTACTGGTGTTTCGAGCACATGTGTACAATTATACAAGAGCCACATGCGTACAGCGTGAGCCTTATGTTTAGTATCGTTCTCCTGGTAAAACTGAAATGTGTCTTTTATACCCAGTTTTTCGACACTTGGTACCAAGTTTGCTTTCAAAATGTTTAAATATTTCTTATGGTCCATGATACCATCTATTATGCGCAGCTCCCCAACTCCAGAGGCTGACATGGAACCCCAAACCATCACTAAACTGTCTCCATGCTTAACAGTAGCTTTCAGGTTTTTTTCTTTAAGTTCTTCGTTTGGCTTTCTCCATACATACATATGACTGTCCGTCTGATCTGAATATGTTACATTTACTTTCGTCTGTAAATAATACTTTATTCCAGAAGGAAATTTCCATGCTTTTGTATTGTTTGGCAAAATTTAATCGTTTGATTCTATTAGCGGAATTAATGTACGGTTTCTTACGAGCGACTCTTCCATTATAACCATTATTACGGAGCACTAATCTGACTGTTTCCGGGTTACAATCTTTTTTTTAAACGTTGAGAAATTTCATTAGCCAATTTCGGAGCACTAACTTTAGGATTTTGTTTAACCTGATGGACAATCCATCGTTCGTTCGTGCTGGTAAACAATTTAGGTCTACCAGATTTGGGCTTATTTTGTACGGAATTTGATATTTTATACCTCTTAATAACATTGTGTACTGTTGATTTTGGTCTTCCAACTAAATCTCCTATTTCTCGGACCGTTTTTCTTTCTTAAAAATTTTTTATAATAATTTTTCTGATTTTTTCAGATTTGTATAATTTTGATTTAGACGGAGATTTCCCAAGTTTGTTTTGTAAAAACAAAGGTGTTGCCACTCAATAACCTTATAATTTTATTTTAATATTAAGATACTTAAAATGAATGCATTTAAAGCATTTTAATAGATAATCCACCATAATTTAACTAACATACACATTGGTATAAATCACAAAATTTTTGGAAATAATTCGGTAATTTCTTACTTAGTTGCGTAAACTTAAAATATTACACAGAACACAATTTCGTATTACAACTGCTAGTCCCTGTTCAAAATCACAAAACCAACACACGAAAAAATCTTTGCCAAGTAATTAGCAAAAAGTTTATTTACAAAAGTTATGCGAAAACTAGTAACATTTTGCGAAGTTTTTACAATGTTTTGTGGATGTGTCTTATACAATGGATTTGGAGATCTGATACACTTATCCAGTCAGGGTACCTTGACATTTTAAATGACCATGATTTTTCTTCAGCTCAGAGGCTATTTCCTAATTAAAATTGGATTTTACAGCATGATAATGCTCCATGCCAAAACCATTACCAACAACGTCCTTAAATAGAGTTGGGCAAGCTGTTCTTCCTTGGCCACCCCAGAGTCCCGTTCTTAACATAATAGAGAATGTATGGGCGTTCATAAAAAGGCAGAGAACTGTACCAAAAGACCGAAAACGAGAAGAAACATTCGATTTCATACATGTTGATATAGCACCATATAGGATTCGTATATGAGCATATGTGATCATACATATAAATATTACCTCAATATTCGTTAATGTATGCATATGAATATGTATGACAATGTATGAACATGTTTGATTATATATGCAAATATCATTTTATCATTCTGGATGCATATGGGGATGTATAAAGCATGTGCGCTCATGTATGTATCTGTGTTGGTTTTGTTGATGATGATTCAAACCAAAGCATGTTTTCATGAAACATGTCTTATAATCTTGGGGTTTGATATTATACTCTAAGGGCTCCCAAAAAACAAAATGTTATCGGTAAAGAAAGTATATTTCTTGGCATTTGCCATTAAATGCCAATTTTGCATTTATTTTATTAAAAATAAATTTTTTTTGTACATTAAATAAATTTAAAGTGTTAATTATATTATTCAGATGTTTGTAAAAGTTAAATTTCAAAATATTTTTAAACTTTTAAGTTCATACTACCCAGCAAAATTTTTTAGAACATCTTAACATTGAACCTATTCTAGAACAGCTTCTTTTACTACCGGTTACATGAAACCAGTTCTAAAACAGGTTCCTGGAAGTCAAAATGTAAGTTTTCACTGTCCCAGAACCAGTTCTATAACTAGTTCTAGAACCGGTTCCAAAGCAACCTGTTCTAGTTTGGAGGTAAAGAACCTATTGCAAATAGGACAAACTTCATATAAAAAGAATCGGTTGCAGATCATAAATTAGAACCTCTTATAATACACTATAAGTTATCCTGCAACCTGTGATTTGGATTTTACTATTTTACTGGGTAATTTGCAACGATTACAATTTAGCACTTTAACTGTAAATTTGTCGATTATTCATTTTTATTAAAAAAATTATTTAAAAAACCTTAAAGCAACTATTATTTTAAGCAATTTTTGGCATTGTCATGCCATTTAAACTTAAGCCTGTATGACACCTGATTTTTTGAAGCGATTCTACCAGGGTGTTCTATAAAATGCTCGTATGTTAAAAAACAAAACAAAATGTCAAAAATATAAAATGTTTTATAGAAAAACTTCAAAAAAGTAGGTGTCATACAGAATATATTCAATAGAAATAAATCTTTTGAGTTAAACAGTTTTTCTTTTAAAAATAAATACACTTAAATAAAAAAGTTAATACAATCAATTTTCAATTACTATTTTTGTAATATTTTTTAGTACCATTTTTATGTTAGTAACATATTATGTTATTCTCATTTCACAAAAAAAACTGAATTTTGTAATAATTTTATTCGATATTCGATTTTTTATATTGATTATATATTTTTGCACACTAACAGCTTTTTTTTTTTTTTTTTTTTTTTTGCTAAATTTTTACCTATACGTAATGGGCAATCATGTATTAATAATAGAAATCGCTTTCTCAGGTCATTTTGAAACAAAAACCTCCCGCATAAAGTGCAATTCCTTAAAATGCATTTTTTCATTTTTTACTTATTGCGAATTTTGATGTCTATGTCGCGAAACAACGCTTTAATCTGTTTGATCAAAATTCGCGAAACACGTCAAATTTGAAAAAGTTAGTGTTCTTTAAGTTGGATATGCATCGTTATTGTCTAATTACGTTAAATTTTTAGCTAAATATTAATTTTTAGTTTAATTAAATAAAAAAAAGGGTTATGTGGAAAACTTTTTGAAAACCGCGAAAAATAAAATTGCGTTACTTTATATTTTTATGTGCTAATATACGTCTAGGGTAGCTAAAACTTGATAAATGTAAAAAAAAATAAAAAAAATTTCAACTTCTAATAACCCGATTAAAATTAGTATGATGCTTTACATAATCATACGAAATTTAATATGAGTCTTAATACAGTTTTATCCGAGAAATGGTCATAATAATTAAATAACATACGAATAATGACGCGATACAATTTAATACGATTTTATATAGCGGTATAAATTTATATCTGAACTGATACTAATATATACAAAATAAGATATAGTTGTATCCGGTTTTTGATTTTGAAACGTCATGAAAATCTGAAATATCTGTTAATCCTTTTAGACTTTAGACACTTGCAAAAGGTTTACAACTTTATAATTTGTAACAAATTCCATAGCATTTGGAAATTTTATTACTTTCAAAAATAAAAAATAATATAATGAAAATGAAAATGAAGATTTTGTGGAATTTATTAACTTCACCATTGAATAACAAACACGGAAAAAACGTTGAAACTAAATTTATAGTTTTGGATTGAAAAAAATCTTAGACTAAATTAAGAACTCATAATGTAATGAAATCAATTCAAAAGACCAAAAATGTTTTCGTGTTTTGGCGTTTATTTTGGGAGTTTTTTAAATTTCTGCAATTTTACGGATTGTTTTTTAAATTTTGGCAATTTTTTTTTCAAATTTTGCGATTTTTTCAAATGGTTTTGATTTTTTTAAATTTTGGACGATTTTTTACAATTTTGGTGATTTTTTTAAAATTTTGTAGTTTTTCCCAATAGTAAACAATATTCAATTAAATTTTTAATAGGTGTGAATAAAACTATATGTAATTGAAAATAATGGTTCTGGTTCTAGCCCTAAAATAAAAAAATTGTATTAAAAATGAGAACAAATATAGTAACTTTTTTTCTGAGTGTATCGGTTTTCACACCAATGATTTTTGTTTGAAATGGTCCCAACATATACCGGTTTTATTGCTGCGAGGTAGAACAGGTAAAACAACTTCTGAAACTGGTTCTAGCAAGGTAGAACTTTCATTTTTACTGGAACATGTTTGGAAATTGTAGTGGCTGGGAATCGATTATTAGAACTAAAACAGAATTAAATAGTTCTATCTAATTTCCTAAAGCCGATAAAAATATATTATGTATTGGTCTAACGATCGCTTCCAGATAATTTTAAAATAATTTGATGATATTTTAAATAGCGTTGCTTTTTTCCAAGCTTTCTTCAAATTTTTTCGCCAAAATTAATACAATTGACAAGTTTGGATAAAATCCATATTAGAAGTTTAACCGATTAATCGACCTATTTTAACCGATTATTATCTAAATTATTTGTTTCGACATTAACCGAAATAGATGCGATTAATCGAGGTATCGATTAATTGAATTAAAAACATTACAAACATGTTGTTGATATTAAAATTTTTGTTTGCTGGTTTTAGTCTAAAAATATTTAGTCAATTTTAGCTGATATAACTAAAATTTTGTAAAGTTAACTGTTTTGCTGTTCGCATTTTATTAATATTTAGCAAAAAAAATCTGCTTATTTTAACAGTTTTTTCTGCAACTTAATATTAAACAAATTTTTAGTAGCTTCTTCTGTAGGTTTGTTTCTCTGAGTGTATAAATGCTTTAACTTCCGAGCCCTACATATATTATACATGTGTATATATTAAGGCTGTTGAAAATTTGTTCATCATTTCTATATTTTAACTATCAATACGACTTTATAACTTTACATATGTTTCAGTCAGTTGTCATATCTCGCCATCATTCATTTGACACAGTGTGAGTTTGAGGCTGCAATAAAAGGACATCCGTTCATTTTACCTTGTCCCATTTATAAGGGGAGAGAAATCATTTTGATTGAATTACCGCTGTACTTCCGGTATTTAGAGTGGTTACCAATATCTCTCCCTATTTCTCGTCTATGTGAATTTTCATTTGCTCATCCACTTATATTTCTGTATAAGTAACAACAACAACAGAAAAAGGATATAAAGGATATTAAAACAAAGCCACATATGTGGTTGACAATATTTAAAGAAATATTAGCATTTTTGTTCCACTTTGAGGGGGAAGATTTTTAGGAAGTTAAAAAGAAGTTAAAAATTAAATTTGTAATGCGCGATATAATTTCTTTAAATTTTAACCCTTTCACTACCGGATTTTTGTTTGTGAATATATTTCTATTTTGACTTCAGATTATTGTTAGGTGTACTAAAATTAAAAAAAAGAAAAAAGTTTACATGTGTTCCCCCTACTACCAATCAAAAAGTGAAACCGAAAATCGTATTTTTGAAACTTCGCAGCCCATTTTCACCGCTAAAACATTTGAATAACTAAAAATGCTTTTTTTATTTTGTTCTGGTCATTAAATGCCAAAATTCGCTATTCTAGCTTTCTTAGTTTACGAGATACATCAATAAACAAAACCAACAAAAATCGGACTTTCTTAACTTATATCACGACTATATTGCCCTGATGTAAAGTTTATTCATACAATGATTTTTTTCAATGACTAATATCCTAATGAACACATTTAAACGAACATATAAAGTTTTATTGCATAATCAACATTTGATGGCCTCGCTCGAACAGCGGTATAAAATACAAAAACCAAAGTTTTAAGGAGAGGGAAAAAAAATGCGAAACGGTAAAATAATAGAGTTTTCAGACTTGTGATTCTTTAGTGGAATAAGGGCATATGTTCCATTTTTATTTGTATTTCATATAGATTTTCTAAGTACGCTGGCGGATCAATAAGTTCGTGACTTTAAGAACTTCCCTCGTAGTTATATGAAATGCAACACTGCTCACATCAAGTACCACCTGTTAATAGACTACTATCAAATTTTGAGCAAATTTTGTCATTTACTTTGCGTTTACCAGCTGTTCAAAACACACAACATGGTGGATTTTTTTTTTTAAATTTAAAAAAGTGAATTTCGAGTGCTCACTAAACATTATTTTTTGCCAAAAAAAACGCCAATCAAACCAAGGAAAAGCTTTATAAATACTATGGGGACTCTGTATCATCAATTTCAATGGGAAAAAAAGTGGTTTACTGACTTTCGTTGTCGCACAAGTACAAATGACACTGGACGGCCATTTGAGGTCAATATACCCGAAAATGTCGAAAAAATCCACGATATGGTGCTGGCCGATCGAAGAGTATAAGTGCGTGAGATTGTTGATGCCATAGGCATTTCTTATGGCGGTGTGGTTTCGATTTTAAATGATCAGTTGGCTTTAAGAAAGCTGTCTGCAAGATGAATGCCGCGTTTGCCCTCAATTGACCATAAACGTAATCATGGCCAATAAGGTGATGGGATGCACGTGGGATAATCCACATCGATTACCTTCAAAAGGGAAAAACAATAAACGGCGAATATTATGCCATATTATTGGACCGATTTAACTAGGATTTAAAAAACGACCGCATATGGCCTATTTTATGGACCTCGAAAAATAAAATTTTTTGGAAGGGATACAAAAAATGGAGAAACGTTGAACTAAGTGTATTGAGCTAAAAGAAGATTATTAGTGTCCGACCGAACAGTTCGGCCAAAAAACTATATTTTGTCGGTTTTTTGATATCTAGAGGCAATGACGACAAATTTTGGTATTGGAAACATGTTTGTTGAGCCGATTTAATTCGATATGTTAAGAGCAAAGCCGGAGTTTAACTATAAAGTTAAAAGTTCGGCCGCCGAACTATTTTCGATTTGGCCGAACTTTCTGAGGCCGAACAGTGAATTCATTGCTTAACTACACACTTTTCTTCAAATTTGACACTCAAAATAGCATCTTATCAGTCCAATAAACATTTTTACATCCGCCAAATTTGTCCATATGCTTTAAAATACTGAATACAGACCAAATGCATTTTCTGGCCGAACTGTTCGGTCGGACACTAGAGATTATGTTGAAAAATATATTTTTTTTTTTCCAAAAAAAATGTGTTTCATTCAAAACGTCACGGACTTATTGATCCGCCCTCGTAGAGCTTTTTTTCTTTTGGGTTTTCGAACCACTATATGTAAATTCCTAAACGTTTGAGTTTACACAAAAAATTTAACATTCATCCATTAGTTTTTTACTGTTTACCCCACTCACGTATTTCGTTAAAATTTTGGCGATACTATGGGACACTTTTATTTCCTGCTTAAACAATAGCTAACGGGTTTTCAGCCTATTGCAACCTAAACAGTATGTGACTAATGCCCATAATTTCAAGCAATAGATACCTACCGGTGCTTAGATATCTACCCGTATACACGAACAAAATCGGGTAGGTATCTAAGCACCGGTAGGTATCTATTGCTTGAAATTACGGGCATAACCATGTTACATACAATTCTTTAGTTTGACATGGTCATTATTAAAAATATTTTGAAACCAAGAGTTAAGTAATGTATTATTTATTTGTGGATATATGCACTTTTTCTGTGTTCATATTTTATATGTTAATATTTCACGATTAAAAGAGTTTTTAACCAAATTAAAATATCAGTAATATAACTTTGGGATATTCCTAATATATTAGGTAGTAGAAATGTTTCAACTTTGGTAAATAAATAACTTTCTCTATAAAACAAATCTAGCCTTTGAATCGAATTTTAAAAATATTCATACAATATTTGAGAAATACTATAGAAAATATATGTATATAAAATTTTTAAATTGTTTATTTCACCTCAACCCTATTTTTAAAGTCTTTTTCTAATTAAAAATAAGTGTTCGATATTTGCCATTGATATTGAATATTTCTCAAATCGCATGATATATATTTGTTGAATCTTCAATGAATTTAAAAATTTGCCAAGTCAAATCAAGTTTATTACAAATCGTTTTCTAACTGGAAATATATTTGAGATGTATTTGGGAAACACAGAAAAAATGATCAACCAAAAATATCTAATAAGAGGTTTGATTTGAAGTAAATTTCTTCCTTAACAAATATTTAATTTAATCAATTAATATTTTAATTGACTTTTAAATATATAAATTCATATTTTATTTTAGACATAATTCTAAAATTCTAATTAATTAATTAACATCACCGATTTTCTGTGGTTAATTGATATATATATACCTGATCAAACCATGCACATTAGGCTTCGGCTTATTTGTATGAAGGTAAAAAAAAGTGTTGTAACTATGGGTCTCAGGGTCTTAAAATGTTCCTTTTGGTATAAAACAATGAAGTGTAAAGTTTTATCCCGATCGAATAATATTAAGAGATGGCGACTTGAGCTTATACTTTTATTTATGTATTTTTTGGCGAAGATAAGCTTTCTTGCAAGAGATTAGGGTTTTACACATAATAAAGGAAATTATGTTTTACAATAATTATATAACTTTTATTAAAAATAAACAAATAAGATACATATATATAAGATATGTAAAGCATAACATATAAAATCAATTAGTTAAGGACTTTTCAGTACTAAACGGAAATTTGCTGGTATATTCTTTTACGACTTGTAACAAATTTTGAAATTCACTTTCTTTTGTCGTTAGGTTTTTATTATAATCTCGCATGAGCTTCACACCACGCTCTGCCGTGTCATTAACTACTTTAAGTTTATTTAATTTTTTTTTTTAACATTCAAAAAATCTTCATCATCATGCCATTTAGACGGATCTTTAGTCAAAAACGCTCTTGAAATTTTAAAACGATCGAAAAACTTAACAGTTTTAGCGGTGATGAAATCAGATAGTTCTTTCGTAATAAACATTTTTAAATCTTTTTCTATCAAGTTTAGGCGTTTTATAGAAATGTCGTTCTCGTCATCAATGTGAAGTGCCAATAATTGTTCCGCCATTTGTTGTTTTTCAAGGTAGGAAACGTTATCGTCAAATAACGCGAGTGCGATGTTCTCATCTGCTAGATACCACAAATGGTTGCATGCTTTTTTTAGTACTGCTGTTGAAAGTTTTTCATTTACTTCCTTGTAATTGTAAATATCGCGTATAAATTTTAAATCTTGATTTGGAGCTTCAACAGCAACAGTTGCACGAAACCAAAATTGTACATAAAAGCGTAAAATGAACATAGATATATCGCGTAAATATTTCTCCTCTTCTGTTGTTAATTTAAATTCTTCTAGAAACATATATATCTTTAACGTATAAATCGCCTTGGACATCCAGTGTGCATGATGCATCGGACCAGGCAATCGAAAATGATGTCCTTCAGGAATTGACCCCAAAAAAGTAGAGTTAACTCTAATAATTCTACATAATCAGTACGCGCATGGTCTCTTGACAATTGAGATTGGCAGAAATCTATTATTTCTTCCTTTTTGTCATTTACCTGTTTAGCTACATAACTATTTGTCACGCCAAACTTAAACTTATGGTGCTGAATATTGTTCCAAGAAAATTTAAACCTTACAAAAAGGGGAACATTTGTGCCTGATGTAGGTCCAGCACCCGATTCAAATGCAGCACGTAAAAATATTTAACTAATGTGATGCCTGCATGGAAAGTATAATAGGCTGCGACCTAATAACTGCTCTAACAAAACTGCAGCTCCATTTAATCTTCCGAAGTTAGATGCAGTTGTATCAAAACAGGCTGCCACAATTTGATCATCGATCTTCCATTCAGTCAACAAGTTAAAAGTTGCATTTGACATTTCTAATCCAGTTGAAGCAGATTGCTTTGGTACTCCTAGAAGTTGTTCGCCTTCACTATGTGAAATGATGATCGGCAAGCGTTCTCTTCGCTTTCGAGGTTGATGATTCAATTCACGTTCTGCCTTCCGTTTTTCTCTTTTAGTTGATACTGAATCTACTGCAACTAAATGGCCTGGCCGTCCATCCTGCCGCTGCATTTCAAGAAATACTTTATCTTCTTCAATTGTCATCATCGTCTATGCATCTGCGTGCGCTATATCGAACAGATTATTGAAATTGGCAACAAAAGCCCTTTCATTTGCACTGAAAGACTCTTTTGATTTATTTCCTTGAATAGTTTCTCTAGTTTCGTAATGCAATGGTATTCTTGACGAATAGGAATTCGCGCCTTTGACCAAAACACTGAAGCTTCTTTAATGGTCAGTGCTGCACTTTCGCGTACAGTTAATCCCACTTTATTATGATTGTAGAAAAATATACGCAATACTTGTTGTATAGAAGGCAACTTGGATCCCAGAATTTGAGCATAGTCATGGCCAATTAAAAAAATATTGTTGCTTGAACGTAATTTGGACATATTCGTGACACTTAAAGAATGAATTGATTGTAGAGAAAGGAACACGTCTGTCTTGTTGCTCGATCAGAATTATATGTATATCAAGCGTCATCTAGCTTGCCAGATTGTTTAAATTTTGCTGGCTACTCTGAATGATGACAGCGCTTGCTTATTTATAAGCGGAGGTTTTTTTTACCGATTTTAACACTTTATAGAGTTTTTGCCGAAAAATAAAAAATAATAATAAGAAATTAGAATTTCATCTCAAGTCGCCACCTCTAAAGATAGTCAGATCAAGCTGAAATTTTACATTTTTTTCTTTTAAACCAAAACAAACATTTTTGGAACCTGAGACTTTTCGTAACGTCACTTTTAAAAATAAGCCAACCCCTAATGCACATAGAGAAAAATTTAGCTCTTTGCCAACTGAAATTCGGCTACTACGACTCAAATTCGGTTATTACGAATTCCAGATGGTTGGCACAACGTAGCATTAGTTTTCGCAACAAAGTTCGGTTAATTTAACTGAATTTTAGTTGTAACACCTAAAATATTCAGAAATATAATAACATATCGTTGTATTAACTGAATTTATAAGTAGTTACCATTAATGAAGTTTTATATTAAATATATAAAAAGAAATATATTTAAATTAAGAACACATCATATATTTAATTGATGTTTCAGAATCTATATATATATATATATATATATATATATATATTAGAGTGTCCCTTAAAGTTATATGTTAGAAATGTTGAGACGCTACCCTCTAATTTTTTTGTATTTCTCTTGAAAATAACTCATGTGAAATTTTACGCCCCCTACGACCACGCCTTCCCTACACGATAGGGCCTTAAAGATCAAAACATGCGTTTATATGGGAAAAAGGGATATTTTTTTTTAGTTTTTGCTGTTTTTTTGCAATATTGCAGTAGTTTTTACTCCAGATGATAAATTAATCGAGATTAAGATAAAATTATGTATTCAAAAAGGTATAAAAATCAAAAATCGGTTAAGAATTACCCCAGTAATAAATAATGCCCCAGACCACTAATGTGCCAAATACCACTTCAGCAAGAAATTCGAGCTCAAATTTTAAACGTTTTTAAAATTGATTACTGAAACATAATTTTTTTATTTAATATACTCATAATTGTGAGCCATAAAAGAAGTTTTTTGTTTTGGATGGCGTTAACCTGTCCTACGGTGATGTCAAATACGAACAAAATTTTTGGGGCGTTTTTCAAATCTCCAATTTCAAATTTTAAAAAAATTTCTTCAACAAAATCACAAAAATTTAGATTTTTATTGCTTAAACTTGTTTAAAACATCTAAGAGATTAAAAATAAAAAAATTTAAAAATATCACCCCCGTACACTTGGGTAGGGCAACGATTTAAATTTTACGGATTTCGGGGAAATTGTGTTTTTTTAGTAATAAAAAGGCTTATTTGTTGCCATAAAATATTTTAAATCAAAAATTAGCTATTTTTGTAACTTTTATAGTTTTATTTTATAACATTACTCAAAGTTAACAATAAAAATATTTCGAACATTATTATCCCATGTGGACCTGCGACCCCAAGTGACCCCAGACTTATTTATTTCAATTTTCAAAAAACGTTAAAGATTTGCTTACTACTTTTGAATTTTAAGAAACGTGATATAAAAGATAATAACATAATACTTTTAGATTAAGTGCCAAAAATTTTGGACATATTGAACAACATTAACCCGTACCGTGCCGCATTCAGATCCAAGGAGATACTGTGCGTTTTTATATATATTTGAACAAAAAGTATTTGAATTCTTTTTTACAAACCTGGCTAAAACCATTCGATAAATCCATAAAAATATATTCTGTACTAAATAAACCCTAAGATGACTTGAATATAACACATGTGTAATTTTGCACTTCTACGACCACGCTTTCCCTAAGCGACGGGGCCTTAAGAGCGAAATATGTGTTTTTCCATGATCGTGGTTTCGATTCCCACCAGTGGCACTGGTTTGTTTGTTTTCGCTGCAACGCGCCGAAAGCCATAGTAGCAAGTGCTCGGTTAGGCTAATAGGATATAATTTGTAATTATATGATTATTAATAAATAAAATTAAAAAAATAATAAGAAAAAAACCCTTTTAAATGGGTTTCGGTGGATTAAAATATATACCTTCACGCAAAAAAAAAAAAAAAATATTGAATGTGAGGACAAGAGGCAATCCACCCATTGCTTTTGTCATGTCATTTTGCTAGATTATAGAAGTCTCATCGAAATCTTATTTGAGTCTAGATACATTATTATAATATCTGTACTCAAATGTGTTATGATATCAAACAAAATTTATTCTTGAACTCAAGTGTTTAACAATTGGCAACAAAAAAATAAAAATAGAAATGAATATATTGGTTAGTTAACTTTGCTGTATCCACTCGTATATTGGCACCCACTTGAAAATTCATTGCATTTTCAGTTTTTTGTTGTTGTTGTATTGCTCCATAAAACTTTCTTTCTTTATGTGTGTGTGTTGAATATTGGTTTGAAAACTTATTCAGTATAAGTTTATATATATATTGGCGTTTATATTGAAATTGTTCAGCGGTTTGAAAATAGAAATCAACATTTGCAATTGTAACAATTCAAATTCAAATAATAGTTATAACAAAAAAAAAAAAAAAAACTCTTTCCTATTGTTGTTGAATTTTTCAGCTATAAAAGTATGAGTATTGCAAATAAATATACAGACATACTTACATTTGAGTATGTGCATATTAGGGTGTCCCGAAAAAACTTGTAATACTACTTAATGGATGCTTACTAAAGAACTAAAAACGGAAAAAATAAGTAAAAAAAAAATTGAAGTGTATCTTCACTTTCCTACCAGTGATTGAAGTTAGAGGTTGTAGTGCATTTTGAAAAAAAAAGAAAGTTTAAATTTTTTTAGGAAAGTAGTGCTCAAAAGTTTCGTAGTCTTTGGCTTATTTCTGGAAAAATATTTAAAAATTTTCTGTAGAGTAATTTTGCTCCACCCGAGGATTTTTAAGTTTTGGGCGAGTACAATTGGAAGGGCTTATTGTAAAATCATAATATGCCACATTTAATTTTTAGTTTGTTTTCGCCTTTTTAAAGGTTGATAAAATGCAAAATTATGACTTTTAATGGGCGTTTCTACTCTAGGTATTTGTAATAAGCAAGACTTCTAGCAATTGTTTATCAATAAAATTCTAGAAACCAGCGAAAATCCATAAAACAATAAATGTGGCTTATCAAGTTTTTACAATGAGCCCTGCAATAGTTTTATGTACCAAATTAAAAAAAAAAAAAACATAAAGTATAGAAATGAAATGAATTTTTTCATAGCTTTAATGAAAGTTGTCACTTTAACTAGTCTATTGAAACTTTCGTAGAACTCATGAAAAAGGTAGAATAATTTTCATTTTCATTGTTAATATTAATAATATTTTTTGGATATAATGAAATTCTTCATTAAATCCACGAAAAAATTTTTACGAATTTGTTTCATGAAGAATAATTCTCTTTGTTTACAGAAAATTTAAAAATATCTTCCCAGTAATATGCCAACAATTATGAAACTTTTGAGCATTATTTCGAAAAAAAATAATGGTATAATGGTTAGCGCGTTGGACTGTTAAACAGATGGTCTCGGGTTCGATTCCCGGTGACGACAACATCAATTTTCTATCCCTCATATGTATCGCAGCGTCCGCCTTCGGTGTTCCCATAGCAATTAACCCCACTGAAGTAAAATAATGAATCAGGGATATGACACAAAAAAGCTTCAATAAATTCGCCAACTCAACATCAGGTGGCGAGCAAGAACTGTTACAGTGTTGCCATATTTGAAGCCCTCCGTCCTTCACCACCTTTCATCTCTCCACTATCCACTTTCCAAAGAAAGCAACACATTAATAAATAGGAAGAATTTCCTGAGTGTTGCTTCTCTTAAAAAAAAAAAACAGTATATTTATGTTTGCAATGATTAAAATTTTCCAATCTAACCAAAGATATATTTGCAATTTTAAAATTTTTAGAAATTCTGTTTGGGACATGCAAACCTACTTAAAATAAACACAAATTTGCAGCCAAAAATATATATGTTTGCGGGTAGTCGCTTTTCACTAGTTCCAAACATATATATTTTTGAGATAGGCGTGGTGGAGAAGATTAAGCATACTTTTCTAAAAATCATAACTACATTGTAAATTTTTATTGAATTAGACTGCGCAGTTTCTGGTAACACAACCTTCATCAGTAATCCTTTTTGACAATACTGTAATTATTTGTTATGGTTTTTATTGTTTAATTGCATCTATATGAAATGTTTATTATTAAATGCAATCCTGACCGTGGCTTGAACCTGCTTTCTTTGCCACATGCACTTCGCACTACACTTTAGACAGGCGCTTTAACCGCTTGATCTAAAGTCAGGTCGATTTTTGCTGCGGCTAAAAACCAGTTTCAATTACACGGCGTCGTCGATTTTACATTTTTAATTGTAATTGCAGAAGATAGCTAAGATAAACACCACAACAATTCACAATTGTTAGAAAATCATATGTAATCTAATTTCCACTATTTCCCACATTTTGTGAGTTGGCGCAACTATGATGTATTTTTTGTACATACGGTAGTTTGGCTATTCACGTAGTTAGGGAAGAGTTGCCAGGGAGCAAATTTTTGATATATTTTATTGGGGATTTTTGAATTTTATTCATCGTCTTCTTAGACAGTGTACAATTAATACTATAATTAATATGCACATATACAGGCAA